>WYDI02003902.1:0-17191 GCA_009867235.2 Psittacus erithacus
AGGGAAGTTGTGAATGCTCCATCCCTGGGAGTGTTCAAGGCCAGGTTGGACAGAGCCTTGGGTGACATGGTTTAGTGTGAGTTGTCCCTGTCCATGGCAGGGGGGCTGGAACTAGATGGTCTTAAGGTCCTTTCCAACCCTAACTATTCTATGATCCTATGTCTTTCCAAGGCAATAATGACTTTTTTTTTTCTCATTTGTAATCATTGAAAGGAAAAGGTGTCTGCACAGAAGTTTCTTTGAAGTATGTAAATTAGGACAATTAAGCTGTGAAGGCCTTTTTAAGATTGAAAGTGGGGGAACTGATGCTACAGTTGGGTAACCATGAGAACAGATTCTTGCTTTATAGAAAGTTGTATAATGTATATGGTGTACAACTCTATGAACACTGTGTCTTCCATTCATTCATATTGTGTCTTCACAGATATGGCTTCCATATTACCAAAGCTTCATATTTCATCTGCCATGATCCAAAAATTATCCAACAGCTTTTTGACAATCTTAGAAATTTTGATGGAAAAAACACATATCCAAAATCTTGTGGTAGATTTAAAGTTTCTGGAATTAGGGATCTAACTACTGGGTATGACAGCAGTCAGCCAGATCAAAAGGCTGTAAGTATATTTTTTTAATTATATATAAATCATAGAAGTATGTATATACACACAGATAAAAATTTCTATGGAGAAACACTCTAAACCTTATGTTACATCCAGAGTCTTAAAATGAGTTAGATTTGGGATGATTGTTTTGCCCTAGTGAGAGGAAATGAAGGTTAGGGTGGAGGGAGGGCCAGGGGTTTTTGTTTGGTTTTGTGGTATTTTTTGTCTCCAGGATGACAGACTGTCATGGGAGGTAGGAGAATCTTGCTGTCTTGCTACAGCGATCTTGCATTATTTTCTTCAGTTAAACTGTCTACTGAAATGTGGCTTTGAGTTTTCTTTAGTTTGCCACAGTTTATGTTTCTTTTCCTCCTCGAAAATGCCATCACAGAGCAATTTCTATCTGCAGTAAGAATGTTGACTAGATTTGAAATGAGCTACCTAGCAGCACTGTACTGCTACCAGGTTCTAGGCTGATGGTAAGGCTGTCATTTGCTTGTTGTGGATTCAAGACCACAATGATGAAAACAGAACAAAGCTTAATTTTACATGATCCTTCAGTTGTATTATACAACATCAAGTCATGGGTTTTGTCTTGAATTCATTATTTATAGTCACTTTTCAAGCTTCTAAAACAATTATTCTTACTATTTCTAGATACTTCCCGCTAGTAAAAGTAGCCAAATGATAACTTTCACTTTTGCTAATGGAGGAGTAGCCACAATGAGAACCAGTGGGACGGAACCAAAGATCAAATATTATTCAGAACTTTGTGCACCTCCTGGAAACAGGTACTGTCAGTCAACAGCAGTCAATTCTGTGTAATAGGGGCTGTGTGGTTTTTGGTATTGTTTTGGTGGGGAAGGGGCTCCCCATGATCAAATAATATTACTACAGTCATTATTTTAGCAAATGTATTTGCATAAAGCTTCAATTATACAAAATTTGTTGACGCATTCTTGTTACTGAAATTCCTTTGAACTTGTTTTTGCATTCAGCAAAAACTTATATAGCTAAACCTAAAGTGTCCTAATATATTTTAAACTCTTCTGTGGTTAGTAATTATATCCTTGAGTGATAGCCTTGGAAATCATATAGTCTTAAAGATAAGCAATTATTAACTTCTGTAATGAAAATAATGTTTCGCGGATGAAAATTCATCTGCAGATACTATTGCAAGTATAAAAGTTACATTTCTAATCCCATAAATTTAGTAAAAAAAGATCTGAACTCAAACTGGCTGTTCTGTTTTAGATTATGTTGTAGTTTTATGTTTCTCCATAGTCTTAAGTGCCTTTATTCATGTGCATCAGTTGGAAGTGAACATCAGTGCATTACCGTAAGAAATCAAATGTACATATTAGTATGAATAGAAAATGTTTGTCTAAGACAATGCAACAGACTTAAAAATTCCTCAGACTGAAAATATGCTTTTTTGTTTCTCCACTGTGACACTGTTTCTGTATTTGTGTGGATTTTGTTTTCTCAGTGACATTGAGCAGCTGAAGAAGGAACTAGATGAACTGGTCAATGCTCTTGAAAAACACTTCTTTCAACCAGAAAAAAATAATCTTCAACGAAAGACAGAGTAAAATAGCAAAATTACTGCCTTAGTTGGCTTCTGCAGCATTAGAAGTGCATTATTTAAGAAGTAAGGATTTTTAGGATCAAACATCTGAGAACTCAACTAAAAAGACTTCTGCTTTTATTAAGATTTATTTTGGGTACTCTTGGATCTAGTATTTTATTTTGGAAGGAAGGTACCTTTACCTTTGAAGGACCAAAAAAACCCAATCAGTTGAACTACAAGCCTTATGAACTAAAAGTTGCAAATGTATTTCAATCAAAACTTGTTTTAATTAAATAAGTAATATCCTGATTTCTGAAATGCAGCCTGTTTTGTGGGGACTTTTCTTTCTTTTCTGTGTGAGTAATCTGATCACACTATCCAACTTTACTGAGGTTTAGATTTGCAAAGCAAATTCTGTTAACAAGAAGCACTGTAAACCTGTGGTGGGACTTTGACAAACTTGGGAGAGGTGTTTCAGAAATAGTGATCTTTCTTGGAGATTTTGGTCCAAATGAACAAGAAAGTCATAGTGAATTTGCTGAAGATCTATTTGCTGTGGGACCATAAATCTTATTTCAAGTTAGAGATACTAAGTGTACTAAACTGCCTTTCAATACCAGGAACATATTAAGATAATGTTAATATGTTACTATGTTAAGATAATATTAAGCAACCTTTCTGTTGCTTCACTGAACTGAGCATAGTTAGTTCAATGCATACTACAGCCTTGGAGCCTGTTACACTGTATGCTACCATGACTTAGTGCAGAACTCTGCATGTCTAATTTAGAGCAGAAGCTTCCATTTTATTCCCTGCTGTTGTCTGCACTTGCAGAGCCCAAGACGGTTATTTGGAGGTTACCAGTTGACTAATACAAGGGTTTCCTGCATTTTCAATACTTGTTTTAGATATCAGTGTAGGTCTAACAGCCCCAGTATTTCTTGGGTAAAGAAACCTCTTTGCCAGAACTATTTCTGCTATCCCATGGAGAATGACTAATTGCCAGACTAAGCGTATATCAAATTTAGCAAATTATTCATAAAATAACAAACTTGCTGTTCCATCCACAGGAAGTACTAACTTACCTTGCTAGCTGATGGTAAAGACACACTGGATGCCCACTTTTACCTTGCAGACTTTAGCATATTGATTGGAGGCACAAGGAAAGGAGTAGTCCCTGCATTCTGTGGCTGTCATGTCAGTTTTTCTCGGCTGTGCAGTGTCAAAGGCAGTATCCGAATCATTCATATCAAGCTCCATCTGTGTGGCATACAAAATTAACTTAAAAATAAAGTAATAACACAGATACTGAGGAAAGAGTATGCTATTAATAAAATCCTAGTCCTTTAGAGTAAAAAGCTAAAAAGATTGGCTATTAGTTTGTGCAGAAAGTGCTTGTTCAGACCTTCAACTTTTCTGTTTCCATTTCTCTTGTACTAAACCAAAGATGAGATGGGTTTTTGTTGATACGTGTTTATTTGGTGCCTTGAATAATACAGTTCATATTCCTAAATAGGACCCTAGGGGCTACTGAATATGGTAATAACTGTCAAGGGAATCTCAGTATTGACTACAATGCAATCAGCTTTGTCACACTGCATGAAATTTCTGCATGTATCAACTCCTACTGTCCTTTCCTTCTAAAAATAAAAGCTAAGGACAAAATAAAGGCTTAAAATAGCTACATAGTATGTCAGACATTTTTCATGCATGTTAAGTGTGCTAAAACAGTGCATTTGGCATGCTGTAAATCTGAACTGATTCGCAAAAGGAAAGTAGAACTTCCTAAGATACTGAAAAAAAAAATTAATCAATCGCCAGTCCCTTTCCACCTGACCTTGTGCCAGAAAGTCTATTAACCTGTTGGACTTTTTTCTGATTAAAGAATCTTTGTATGAAATCTGAAGGCAACATTACCAGACTTTTAAAATGTTGGGGTTTGTCATCTTTTTTTTGAAATTAATATTAATTAACAGAAATTAAGCAGGAAACTTACTCAGTGCTCCCTACCCTTGCTATTGCAAGGGTTCCTTTTTTCCTCTTTCCTGCCCCTCAGCACATGAGGTCATGCTTTTTTTCATTTACGAAAAGGCAGGAGGGAGGCATGAAAAGAAGAAGGTAGTGGGGAAGTTTAAACTGAGATAGTGTGTGAAGATTGGGTACTCCAGTACTCAAGTAGGAGAACAAAGCTTAAAGGAATTAGCTTCAACATGCTATTGCTATTTCTTTTGCACATTGATTAAAAGAAAAAATCAGGAGGATGACAAGCAGGATGGAAGATTGGGACATCTGATTCTCCTAACTTGTCCTTAATTTGCTTTATCTGCCATTCCTGTAAAAGCTTGTTTATGTCTGTGGAACATCCTCTTGAAGGAGTGCTGTCTTTTGTGTGTGCAGGACAGCAGTTGATGTAGGGTGTTATGTTCCAGCTGTACTGTCAGTTCTGGAAAACAAGTAGACTACTGAATGTCCATGCCTTTCTCTAGTCAATGTCAGGCTGGGGGGAGGAAAGTGAGACACAGGCATATGGTCCCCAGAACAGAGTAAATCATCTTATTTCTAGGTAGTGGCTATGTGAGAAGTGGAAGGATAAATGTTGGACCTATACCTGAATTTCTGGTAGAGGTAGAGTTCAACTCTGGTAGAGTTAAACATGTGGATTGTGACTCAACCACAGGCCACTCTTGCAAAACATGGTTTCCTGCACTGCATTGCAATCTGAGCTTCAAAGCAAATAGCTCTTCACAAGCTTCCAAACCAGACTGCTCACTGGCTGGTTAGATGATGTTGGTCAGTGATTCTGACATTGACTTGTTTATGGTATTCAGTCTCTCACAGTGTGATCACTGCGGACTGAGTGTTAAGACTGAGACAGGGCAGCACCTTTGCCAGAAGATACAGCAATAGGGGGCATATCATGGTGGGATGTGCATCATTTTCCAGATTGCTAAAGACAAAAGCTTCTTGAAAGAAAAATTAAAGAAACATAGAATAGTTAGGGTTGGAAAGGGCCTTAAGATCATCTAGTTCTAACCCCCCTGCCATGGGCAGGGACATCACGCACTAAACCATATATGTTGAAACAAGAGTTTTAGTACATATATGATAAATATAAAACACTCTCTCAGCAGCCTAGATGTGCTACAAACCTGGGGCATATGGGGTGGGTGGACTGTGCAGCCTCCACCTGTGAAGGCTATATTTGACTTTAAACCACAGTGTGGATGGATGCACCGCAGGTGTATTACTCACCGGTGACATCTCTGTGTGTGTGGGGTCCCATGCTGAAGAGCGCAGGCAGAGGAACAGTTCTGGAGGAGGCAGGCTGGGGCAGGACCTTCAGTCTGGGTACAGATGAGCTATACCCAGGGCAATGGGGGCTTTGTGCACCTATACAAGCTTGCAGACCTGGGCTTTGTCAGGGGAGATGATTCTCCTTCACCACCCTGCTCTTGTAAGACCCCCACTTGGAGTACTGCGTCCCACTCTAAAGACCCCAGCACAAGAAAGACTATTACAGCAGGTCCAGAGGAGAGCCACAGAAACAGGCAGAGGGCTGGAGCACCTCTCCTATGAAGACAGGCAGAGGCAGCTGGAGCCCAGAGAAGAGAGGGCTCCAGGTACACCTCATTGCTGCCTTTCAATATATAAAGGGGGCTTTTAAGAAAGACACTTTTTACCAGGGCCTGTAGTGACAGGACAAGGAGTAACAGTTTAAAACTGAAAGAGGGTAGATTTAGATTGGATATAAGGGAAAAAATTTTTATGGTGAGGGTTGTGAGGCACTGGAACAGGTTGCTCATAGAAGCTGCGGCTGGCTCATGCATGGAAGTGTTCAAGGCTGGGTTGGATGGGGCTTTTAGCAACCTATCTAGTGAAAGATGTCCCTGCCTATTGCAAGGGAATTGGGCTAGACGATATTTAAATAGTCCTTTCCAATCCAAACCAGCTAACATGCTTATAGTAGAGCTATGATGATGTTGCTGCCCCTACTACCACTGTCCTCATAATTCTCCTTGTTTAGACCTTGTCCTGGGTTCAGCATTAGCAGTCATTTTTAGTTCTTAGTAGCTGGTGCAGGGCTGTGTTTTTGACTTTCAGCCTGGGAACAGCACTGATAACACTGATGTTTTCCGTTGCTGCTCAGTAATGTTTACTCTGACCAAGGACCTTCTGAGTCTCATGCTCTGCCAGGGAGGAGGGGAAGCTGGGAGGAAGCAGAGACAGGACACCTGATCCAAACTACCCAAAGAGGTATTCCATACCACAGCACGTCATGCCCAGTATATAAACTGGGGGCAGTTACCCGGAAGGATTAGATCATTGCTCGGTCAGGCTGGGTATCGGTCGGCAGGTGGTGAGCAGTTGTATTCTCTTCCCTTGTTATTTCCTTTATCAGTATTATTATTATTATTGGTGGTAACAGGAGTGATTTTGTGTTATACTTTGGTTACTGGGCTGTTCTTATCTCAACCCATGGGAGTTAGATTCTTTCAGTTCTCCTCCCCATCCCTCTGGGAGCAGGGAGGAGGAAGGTGGGGAGTGAGAGAGCGGCTATGTGGTTCTGAGTTACGGCTGGGCTTAAACCACAACAGACCTTTAAAGGGTACCTTCTTATCCCTCTCTCATCTTCCACCTAACTGATCCCCTAAACTGGTTACCTCTACCAGGTATTGGTATGGCATGACTGTAATTTATTGTCATCAGGCTGAGAACCCCTTTTTTTAAGTTATATAGAAGGTCTTATGGAGGTGAATACAGTATAAGGCAAGACCAAAGGGCCTTTAGAGCCATCCCACAAAGGCCTATGAAATTTTGTGCTGTAGACTGAGCAGATACACTTGGAGAACTCTGCAAATGTCTTAGAAGTCTGGCAGTGGGGACAGCAATGAGCTGACACATACTGAGACATCCTTAAGATGACTTTAGAGCATCCTCAGAAACAGTACAGATACGGTCAAGATGATGACCCAATCTGTATCATTCTGTCTTTCCAGGGACAGGGGATTTATTTCCTCATTTCCTGCTCTGTTCCAAACAGAATTTCACAACTTCGTCTAGGAGGAACAAAAAAAACCCATAGTGGTTTATGAAGCTCATTGAACAACTATGACAAATTACAGAATTACAAGATGAAACTTCTTGTTGCTAGAATCTTTACTAACCTTGTATTGCATCAGAGAGACAGGATCTAGAACTGAAATACAGAACTGAAACGAAGGCAGTAAAAGGCAGAGAAGTTAATATTGCAAGTTGGAATGGGTGTGCAGCTACAGCTTCCTTACAACTGGTCTAATTCCTCCATCAAAGTGTTGTGTAAGATAATGCAGCCAATTTAGAGATGATTAGTCCCAGGGCAGACATTAAATAATTTGTGAATAACCAGCCTTGAACTGGGAGCAGAAGCACTAATATTTTATACAGAAATGGGAACTGCCATAACTAGAATAAAGAATGCTTGCAGCCCAGACTGAACTCAAGTATCAGGGAATCCCTAACTGTTGCTAGAGTAAGACACATCCCTAAGTTACCAAAACCATGAAAAATGAGCCACATTAAGACACATAATTCCAATGAATGCTATACACGTTTGATTCCATAGGAAATCATGCCTATGGAGCTAGGGGGAAAGTGCCTCTAGACAGAGAAGAAATTAGCATAGTACTAAAAACTTGTTCTAAAATACCCAAAACATAGTAATGTTTTCAGAATAGACTGATGGACTTCACTTGAAAGTTACTAGTTTACTAGCCACAACTTAAATTCACCCCCATTTTTTTTTCCCCAGTAAAGTTTTTGACCAGTTTGGCTAGATAGAAGTAACTGCTTTTCATCTTCCTTACAGGATGTGAACCTAGTCCACAGCATATTATAAAAAACTCAAGTATTGTACTTGAGTTGCAGAAGGATTTGAGACTTTGCTATATAATGACAAATTGTACAACTGGAATTCACTATAAAAGAATATTTAATATATAAACAATTATTTTAATGTTGTACAAGTATGTGCTTAAAGCTGTAACTAATTCACCTACAAAGTTTCTGTAAATTAAGTTTCCTGCTTGCTATTGCTTTTCAAAGTTCCAGTGGTTGTGGGATTTATTTTGACACACCAACGATAAGCAAACCTTATGTCCTTGTTTAACAGTCACTACAAATAGCAACATTAAAATGATATCAAACTAACATTTTAAAGCACCAGCCTAAGTTTTTTCAAGACTGGAGACTTTCAGGATTCTGTGGCTGAAGGCACATGGATGCCATATATAAATATAAAAATTAATTGTAAATAAAAATAACGCAAACAAAACTCTTCTCTGCCCATAAGTACAAAAGTAATAAAAAGTAAAGTAATTAAATAAATAAAATAAATAAATAAAAAAGCTGAACTGCCTTCCTGCATGGTATTTCTTTGCACTACATAAGCACTCAAATTCATCAAGGACAGTGTTTCTGCATGGAAGCCAACATTTCTCTTTTGTATAGCAATCACCAGGTAACTGAAATGAGGTCATGCACTATCAGAACACTGCGCATAGTGGGATGACCTATTAAACTGTTCAATCATATCCTAACACCTAAATAAATTGTAATATAAACGATGGCATGGCAACAGCAGCTTCCAAACAAAAGGAAAAGCTTAAAATAAACCATCACTGGTAAGTAATTTTCAAAAGTATTTATGGTAATGAAGGGCAGGGAGGATTAATGTTGACATCCAAAATGTGCAAAACCACAGAGAGAGCAGCAGACAGGATCTGTAACAGTAGCTCAGCTCTTTCTTGATTCTTTACTCATGACCAGTGATAACAGAAAGCCTCTTGTCTATGAAGATAATCCTTAACTAATGTTGCTGGCATGCATTCCTACAGCATATGAAGCAGGCAAATGTGCTATAATAACAGTTATAATTCAAATTTTGTTTACAAAATGTCTGGAACTACATATAAATAGCATCTAGAGATACAATGTCATTGGATAAGAATGTAGTACTTCATCCAGAGCTCACTTAAGTCAAAGGACTGCAAAACAGTCAGTATCATGCCCTTAATAAGGTACTAAACAGCTTTACATGAAACAAATCATAAATAAAGACTTAGACTGTTTTATATAATAGCAATAGAAATCCATCATTACGTACAATTCATCCAGAGAGAGAAGCACAGAGGCTTATAATGCAACTGAAGCATAACGTAGGTGCCTGCATTCAAATTCATAATCTAAAGTGTTAGTGCTTTCAACTGCTGCCCAACTATGGAGAGACTTGAACTCTGAAAGCATCTTGGGTGGAAACTTAAAACTTCGCATTTGCCTTGTGGTACTTCAAAGGGTGAATCTGCAGTCACCCTTGGGCAGCCCCAGGTTGTGCCCTCATCCATGGCTAGGCACATACAACCTAAATCTGGACTGATATGCAATCCTACCCCAACTGGGATCAAGTGAGTAGATGCTTCTCCTTAGCCTACAAGTGAGGCTCCATTGCTCACATGTTGCCATAGCATGCCTCATACAAGCCTGTTTATCCAGGTTCTGTACAAAAGGCAATGGTGGCTTTTTCTCTGCATTTTTTGGAAATGTGACTGAACAAAGAGCTAATGGTTAAGCTGGTGTTCTTTTATAGATCATGTTTGCAGGATGTGGAAATCCCAGGCTGATTTCCCTCCTCAGTCTGAAGAAGTTAATGTGATGGTATATTTTAGTTAATAGTATACTGCAAAGAAAAATTAGCCTGTGAAGGAAAAATGAACAGAGATTTACTGAATCAGAAAAGCAAAAAATTATGAGTAAGTCTGGTGCCCAAGGCTTTTGCCTGAATACAGGGATTCCAGTTCCTGGAATATATGGAAACATTTACTTCTGACGGGCTGGAACTTACGCCCCCTTCTGGTTCTCTTCTTGTGTTCACAAATGAAACTGGGTTTTTCCCCCAACACTTTCATCAGGAAGCGGAGAGAAGGAATGCAGTCCAATCATCAATCCTGGAGGCTGATGATTAGGTAACTTTCATGGAAGGCAGCCTGAACACTCTCAGCCTTACTCAGGCTGAGTAAGAAACAAACTTGTCTTCCTGTATTCTGGATAAACAGACATAACAAGACAGAGTGACCTTTTTGTTCTTCAAATAAAGCATTTAAATACTTATCTTCAGGGAAATGTGGATGTTGAATCATGAGAATGGGAGGTCACATCTTGCAGGCCTAATAGGTGCTAAAACCAGAAAGAGAAGGTAACTTTATGCACAATCCCATCTTTTACATACCCATATCACCTTATGTAGCTCATGAGCTACATAACATTGAAATACTCTTCTACTGCAAGGACAGACCATATAGTACAGTTGCAGCTTTAGCGCATGGCTATTCAGAAGCACTCTTTCATCCATGAGAGCTGTTTTTTTCCCCTTGCTATCACCAGTGTGATAGTGACACCAAAGTGTGTTCATACCTAAATGCTCTTTGTTTCACCTGGTTCAGCTTTAAACTTTTCTTGTGCATTGTTTCTAAACCTCTCCGCAAACAATTTGATTTCTGTCATAGCACTGTTTTAAGTCTCTATTACCAGCACTGAAGTGAATGGTCACTTACATGTACAGAGCTGAACATGGTGGAGTTTGCTCCAGACACTTACTGTGACCTGTGTGTTTCTCTGCTCTATCTCATTAGTCATATGTTGTTCTCACTATGACTATTTTCATCTACTGTTGAGCTGCTGGCAGACGTCAAACTAATACCTTTTAAAACCATTGACAGATGTTGTATTTTATTACTTGTAAATTTTTAGGTAGTTTTAATAAAAAGAAAAATATTCTAAAATAAAATTATTACAAAATGTTGCGAAAGTTATACCAAAATTTACTTTCATTTTGAAGCACTCAGATAATATACTTTTACCACACCTTACTAAGTATTATAGGAATCGGTGGGATTAAACAGATGATTGACTGTTCCTGAACACCTTTTCAACGTGTTTGCCAAATATAAAACTCCAGGTTTGTTTCATGTCCTATTAACTGTAAGGAAATATTTTATGCCTATTTGAATGAAAAAGTGTGCTAGGCAAAGAATTAAAACATGTGAGCCAGAGATAATGGGAAAAATAATAGAGGGCCCTGTCAGCGAGTTCAAGCACAGTCTGATTTCTTTCCCAGCTATCAAAGAGGAGGAGGAAGAAAGGATTTGTATTTGTGATGCTCTAGCGTTGACTTCTGTTGTGGTTCAAGGATCTCCCAACCAGCAAGAAATAGTTTTGTAGGATCCTTATCTGTTTCACTACCACCTTCTGAAAGGCACCCAGTGAAGCAGCAAAAAGATCTGGTAATGCATAAGACTTGTCTGAAGTGTTGGAGCTGTCTGGGTGGGACTGCAGTTCACTATCTTCTAGAACATGACTAGAGTAATGCAGTGCTCGTGCTCAAGCAAAAGGACACGCTTGTTTCAGATACTGAGGCTGGCAGGTGATAACTGGAGTAAAAGCCTTGTCTTTAGCTTAAGTTTAAAAACTTAAGACAGACATGGTTTGCAGAGAGGTGGCATTCCCGTTCCCAAGGAATGTAAAGGATGTCACTAAAACCAAGAGGCATTCATACCTATTCCCATGCATGAAGAAGCAGCAAACCATGAACTGAGTGCAGACTGGAAACAAGTGCTCCGAGGGAACTGCTGCTTCACACTTCAATTCACATATCAACAATCCTTTGGAAGTACACCTAGCAAGCAAAAGCCATGCAGATACAGCCACCATACACTTTGCAAGCAGGGATGTGTTTACATACCAAAATGTGACCTGTTTTTCATAATCTGGGGCAACATTGTCCTTGTGTTTGACAGTTTACGTGACTGTTTCCCTCACAAAATAGCACACATGCAGCAGCAGAGCAAATTTCCCTGAGAAAGCTGATTCTACAAATATGCACAGGCTTAAAAGTAAGTAAATCAGCAGTCTTACTGCCAAGATGACTTGAAATTAATTGAGTGTAAAAGTGGTCTGCAGAACGGGAATGTGTGGTACCTTGATCATCTGGAAAGAGCACTCACAAGGAAGTATTCAACTAAGTTTCCAGATCCTCTCTGGCAACTTGTAGACCAACTAGCGCCAACTAAAGTGATTTTATATAAATATATGTATGCATGTGTGGCTTCCCGTGTGTGGAAGAGGTAGGAAGAAGGCGTGAGGCGATTCAGAGAAGCTGAGCCTGTGGAAGGCTGCCCCACGGGCAAGACTGGGCCCAGATCGAGGGGGATTTGGAACACTTCAGGTTCCAGGCGCCGGCCTAGTTCCAGCTTTGTGCACAAACTCACCTTAAGAGCGGTTCCCGCCATACCTTCCGTGCCCGTACTTTCAGCCAACCTCCCGGGCTCACCACGTCAAGGCGCTCACATGTTTTCTGCGGGAGTTCGAGGTTGTGACAGGTACACGGGGCCGCGTCGCCGAAATGCTCCTTGAGAGGGACGAAACGGGCCGGGATAAGCGGCCTCAGCTGCCTGCTGTCGCGATACGGGTACCCGCTTGTCGCTGGCCCCCCCTGTCGCGCGCCTGTCCCTCTCCACCCGACCTGGCAGGAGACCCGCCGCATGTTGCTATTTTCGCCCGCGCTGGCTGGGCGGAGCGGGGAGGCGGCGAGTGGCAGCCGCTGGGAGTGCGGTCCGACCTCCCCCGCCTGGACCGGCGGCAGGTAGGGGCGGGGCCGCCCGTCTGGCCCCGTCCCGACCAAGGCGGACAGTAAGAGGAGGCGGCGAGTGGCAGCCGCCGGGAGTGCGGTCCGACCTCCCCCGCCTGGACCGGCGGCAGGTAGGGGCGGGGCCGCCCGTCTGGCCCCGTCCCGACCAAGGCGGACAGTAACAGGAGGCGGCGAGCAGCCCCTTGGCCCGGCCCGGCCGGGCCGCCCGCGCTGCCCGCGCTGCCGGTGGGCTGAGGCGCTGGTGTGGCCTCTTCTCCCTCCCCCGGCCCGTTGGCGGCTCTCTGTTCCTCGCCCCTCAGCAGGAGGGGGGCCGGCGGCGCCTAACAGCCTGCGGCTGCTGCCCGCCAAAGACACTTCCTTGCAGCGAGCACATCCTGCGGCGTCCAGACGGCGGTAAGCGGCGGCCGGTCAGCCCCAGCTCCAGCTCCAGGCCTGAGGGGGGGCGGCTGGGGCGGCAGTGGGGGACACAGTGCTCCTGCTGCGGGCTGGCCCGGGGAAACGGGGCTGCCGGGGCCGAGCCGCGTTTGTGGAGCGGGGAGAGAGAGCGGCTTTTAGCTTTGAGGAAGTGAAAGAGTTGAGCCGAGAAGTCAGGCACCCTGCCAAGGGGCGGCTGCGGGTTTGCGGGGTCGGGCCGGGCAGGGCTGAGCCGGGCTCGTACCCGGACCCTGAGGTGGCAGAAGGAGGCAGACCCAAGCGAGAGGAAACGGCTGCGAGGGGGGTGGCGGGCCAGGGCCGGGGCCCCACTCCGTGCCGGCGGCGGGGATAGCAAGAACGGACGCCCTCCCTCCTTCCCTCTCTACTCCGACGGTCATAATGGAGCCCCTGGTGAAGTCGCAGCCTGGGAACAGTACTTGTGTGGGGCAGGACGGGGCGGGCGGGAGCGGAGCGGGGACGCGGGGAGCCGGGGACGCGCTTCTCAGCTCGCAGGGACCTGGGACAGCGGGTCTGTCCCGGAGTGACCGAAAGACCTGCTTGAATTTAATGTGCGGTTGACCTGATGAGCTACTGTGTGCTTTTAGTTCTCTTTCTCACTCTGGCCTGCATCTTCCTCTCTCATCAATGTACAGTCGCTTAGTGTAAGTCCTCCCCAGGACCTGCTCCTTGTCAGAGCAGCACAGCCACTCTTCCCGTAGCGGGGAAACTGACCTCTCCTACAGCAGCACGGTTGAGGTTAACCTTAAAATCCTCACACGCTGGCGCACTATTTTGGTGTCCCTTTAAATTCGCACACGAAATTAACATGGGAATCATCTCTTGAAACTGTGCTCACGAGAGGTATGAAACAAATGTGGTTATTTATAGTGCAGTTTGAAAAGACTGAGAGCTTCGAAGCTGTGTTGTGTTTGAGGGAGACGCTAATACAGCGGATCTGAACCTTTAGGAGTGCAGATGGTGGAATTCGTGTCTGCTGTTAAGCCCAGAGATTGAATGGAACATCTTGGATCAAAATCAATAAATATATACGTCTCCCTAACAGCAAAATACCTCTGAGCCGATAACTATGATTATGCCTTTAACACTTGTAAATGCCAAAATGGAAATTCGTCACAGCTTGTTTTGTATAAATGCTGACAGTCATAGGTAATACGCAAAAGTAGAAATGCTGCAGGTAAGAAAAATGACAAGCTGGAAGGAACGTGAAACACATTGAGTGATACGTGGATGACTCGACACTTTTTTTACTTTATAACTTGGTTAACTGAAAAGTTGGATGCAAGTATTTGGCTGTGCATATGCAATTGAATAAAAAAGGCATGGGATTCAGAATGATGTTTACCTAACAAGCTTTTTTTTTACAAAGACTTTCTCAGTGCATTGCAATGGTAGAACAGCCCAATATTTTGTCCAAGTCCATGTGAGGCTGACTTAGAGGACCTCAATCATCAGCATATTAAGTTCTGTGGACTCTATTAAGGACATAGGTGTCAAGGGCAGGAACAGTGAGCTATTTTCTTAATTTGATAGTTGATCATAAACTTGTATGTGATTCCTACCACAAACCCAAATGGTTTGCTCAGAGTATGTGGTGAAACATTTTTCAGGGCCATATCTGAAGCTGTTGAAGGCATTGAAAAGAATCTGTCATAAGTCAGCATTTAATGCATGTATATAAAAAAAAGAGAAAAAAAAGGAAATTAAAAGTAATTTCTGAGGTGCATTGTTCTCTGGACTTGCACATGCTCTTGCACATAGCAAACCATAGCTCCAGAAGGAAACAGAAGATAATAAGTAGCTGTGGCATAAAAAGAACATCTTGCAACACAAAGCTGTGTCGTGATTCCAACTATCAGTTTGAGTTAAATTAGAACTATTTGAAAATGGAGAGCAACCTGTGTTATGACATCTAAACTATCTTATTTAACTGTAGAAAACAGGCCAAAAATGTTGTTTGAAACCTAAAAGAAAAAAAAAGAGAGATAAAATTTGCAACTAGCTGCCCCATAGAACAATGTAATGAATGATGTGTTGTGATACTAGATAAGAGAGTAATTTCATACATATTGATGGAAACATAAAAGGACCACTTCTCAGCAGTAACATATCATGACATACCTAATACATATTCTCATTTGTGTTTTTTTATATATATCTTGCTAGGTGGATAGAGAAGTCTGTCAGCATGAGTGAGGACAATGTAAATCTTAGTCAGGGGTCAGACAGAGAGGGAGAGAATTGGTATTTAGCTCTGGCTTGTGTTCCAGAACTCTGGCTGCAGGCCAGGGCTCCTCATAATCCTTAAGTAGTATGATATTTCTGCTAAAATAATCAGCGATGAAGTGCAGTTGGTACCAGTGCCTCTGGTTCCGTTTGCCAGCAGGTTTCAGCGCTAACGTTGTGCAGAGAAGAGCTGAACAAATTTATGCATTTTAAGACCAGCTGTTTTTCACAAGACCTTGCTGTATGGTTGGAAGCTTTGCTTAGCTTCTTAGAGAAGAAAAATAAAAACTGTCTTACAGAAAAAACCTGCTGTCATGTCAGCAGCCTGAGGGAGTAAGTCACGGTTGTCTCAGATGAACTGAGGAATCTGGGGTCTTTCTGTTGAACAGTTCACAGGTCAAACTCATTTAATCATTGAAGTGTGGAAGCTCTGACAGCTTCCTTGCTTGAGGCATCTTTTACTCATCAGTTCTCCTGTGGATCCCAGCACTCCAACTCCAGATGAATGCTACAAAATCAGGAGAAGAGCTGGAGGAGAGTGAAGGATTGCTTAGCTCAGTAGTTACCTAAATTCTGAACAAGAGTCTGAACTTTTTGTTGCATATCTGTACTATATTTTGTCCAGAAGAAACAGCAGAAGGATGAAGGATAACTCTTTACCACTGATGTAGTATCTACTTTTTTTTTCCTTTAATTTGTGTGTGTTCTTTTGGTTTAGATCAATCTCTCTCCCTTCTTCGCCTTTTTTCTGTATTTGTTTGAGTCTATCCCAAATCTACATGGTTTTCCCCCAGCTGCCAAAACCTGATTTCCAGTGCCTCACCCTCCCCGGTTAATAACACAGACTGTTCTCTGTACTCCACAAGATTCTCCTTCCTAACCTCAAAGCTGACCTGGCCCTATCTAGCTGAATGGCACCCAGAGCCTGTATCTTGTCCTCAGTCCTCATGATAGTCTTAAGCTGAGTTTTGAGGAGTGCCATCCTGCATGATGCACAGCTTCTTAGACATGTACCTGGGAAGTACCTGTGGTTCAGAATGGCAGAAGTACTAATTTTTCTATCTGTCCCGCCATCACCTTGACTTCTCTATGAAGGCATCCCTTTCAGTTTCTGATGACATTAATATATGAGAATACAACTTAATTTGGGAGAACAAGAGCCTGATGAAAAACACAGTATCAGATTTTGCTACAGGACTGTCAGTGTAGTGTTGCAGGCTTTCTGAGACTGCTCCCTGCTTATGGGAAGTGGCTGGGTTAATCACAGTGAAAGAGAAGTTGGGAACAAAGAGCACACATATGTTCCCATGTTTATCTTTCACACTAGTAAGTCGGTCTAGTGTCTCCAAGTATAGGAGGTTGGGTAAGATTTATTAGCATGCTTTGTGTAAATATCGTATGTGCTACAGTTTGCCTGACTGTTTTTATGCTGATAGAGCAAATACAGATAAATTGAAGCAGGTTAAACAGTGGCAACATTAAGGTACAGTTTGGAGAATATTAGCATTTCTCAGACAGCAGCAAACCTGTTAGCTGAGGAGTGCCACTCAAGCTCTTCTCAGCTCTGAGCGCAACAGCAATGGAGATAGAATCGTAGAATAGTTAGGGTTGGAAGGGACCTTAAGATCATCTAGTTCCAACCCCCCTGCCATGGACAGGGACACCTCACACTAAACCATGTCA
>WYDI02003904.1:0-36599 GCA_009867235.2 Psittacus erithacus
GCCAGGGAGGAGGGGAAGCCGGGAGGAAGCAGAGACAGGACACCTGACCCAAACTGACCAAAGAGGTATTCCATACGACTGCATGTCATGCCCAGGGTGTAAACTGGGAGTTACCTGGAAGGGCTAGATCACTGCTCAGTTGGGCTGAGTGGTGAGTGGTGGTATTCGCTTCCCTTGTTATTTCCCTTCTCATTATTGTTATTGGTGGCAGCAGCAATGGTTTGTGTTATACCTTAGCTACTGAACTGTTCTTATCTCAACCCATGGGAGTTACACTCTTTCGATTCTCCTCCCCATACCTCCAGGAGCAGGGGGGGAGGAAGGGTGGGGGAGAGTGAGTGAATGGTTGCCTGATACTGAGTTACCAGCTGGGCTTAAACCATGACAGAAGCACACGGTATTTATTTCTTTTTTAAATCTGGTTTTGAAATTGAATATTTTAACCTCATCTAAAGAGGCTAAGACCTAAATGCATGAGTAAATGAACAGTGCATTTTTCAGTATGCAAATATTACAAAATGACTTGATACTTCTTCCCAGCTCCTACAGTCAACTATATAGCTGAACCATCACTGACAGTTATACTCTCCTCATCTTCCTCAACAAAAAAATCTCCATGCTGGTCCTGCATATGTGAGCACCAGTTTCTTTCTCTTCCACCTACAAATTATTTTTGAAGAGCATCTCACAGCGTCCCTCAGGGAATAAGATCAGTTACATTTTTTTACACTGAGCACATCTGGATAAACTCAGTGATTAGTGTATTTGAAAACTATAGCTTCATTTGCATAATGTAAGCTCCATGTATCATACAAATAGAACTTGCAGTACTTCATGAATTCTCCAATGTTTTAAATCATTTAGCACAGTGACATAGCGGCAGCACACTCTTTTTAAAAGCAACAGTCTTCTATTTATACACAGGACTGGAGGACAACAGTAACTACATCAGACACACTGTTTAACCAGCTTTAACTAAAGAAAAAAGAGTCTTTTTGGCTTTTTGCACAAATAATAATATCTACATACACCCCAAAGCAGTTTAACCACATGCAAGCACTCTTTGAATGACGAAAAATACACACATACTGTCTTACAATTGCAGCACCCTGGAGCTAGGAGAAACACAGAAGCTTTTGCTGTAGCCAGAGTGTTTTCTTCCTCCATGCTACTTCCCATCTTCAAAACTTTGATAATGTTGCACACTTATGAAGGACATCTACTCAATCTTATTTCATTGTTGCTCAAACTGGATGAATTAGTCAACTGAAGATAGGCTGCCACATGCCATCTCAGGCCAATTTTACAGTCAAACAGGCAGGTTACACGTCTTTCAGTCCTCCTACAGTGTGATTTTCAAAGTATCCTTTTGCTTCTAATTACCATCTGCTCAGATCAGCTGCTGCTATAAACTCAGGTCTGCAGAGGAAATCTCCAGTGCCAATGCCTATATAATTGTCATTCCTGGCAGTTAAAAAAAAAGTCTACCTATCTATCTATCTGATATATCCATGACCAGAAATAAAACAGTCAAAAGAAAGAATTAATCTAATTAAAATAAAAAAATAAAAGGATTAAAAAAAAAAATAAAATCACCAAATTCATAGTATGCTTTTCTTTAATAATTTGTGGTTTTTATGGCATGCCTGCCATGAAAGTCACTTAGCAGGACCATAATTTGTCTCTGTTCAGAGTCAACCATTAGACATCTAGAGGTTTCCATTTTAGACCCATAATATTAAATTTGAGGCAAAAGCTTCCTTCCTCTACAGCAATGGTGGTATGAGAAAGCAGCTGTCAATAAGCTCAAGCTGAAATGATGGTTAGTTGACCAGCAACAAATCGACATTGCAAGTAACCCTTTTCCTATGTCCAGCTATCAGTGTAGAACTTATTGTACCAAAATAATTTCTGGGAAGTCTCACCAGAGGCAAATATTTGTACTATACATCTGAGTATTTTTTGTATACCACTAAATTGTGGGTGCAAACAGATATGAACATAAACATGAATTATTGCAAGTGTGAAACAGAATCTGCAAAATATACCAGTGAACACAGCATTTGCAACTAGGAGATGAGAGGGAAGACAGCTGAAACTAGCAACTACATATTCTGGAGATTTCCCTAAAACACAGATTCAGGTCAAACATTTTTAGTTGCGCTCTCATTTGTGTATCCAGACTGCTGGCCCTTCAACACTCAAACCAAGCTGACTGCTTCACAGTCATGGTAGAGGTTTAGGTCAAGAAAGGCATATCCTTGGGGCATCTGGACAGTAGTCCAAAAACTCCTTTGTCCCTTTGTCCAAGAGTTTATTTACATTTATCCATGGACAGTCAACCTGATCCATAGTTGAGAGTGAATTCAGTGTTGTTTGCTATCAAACCACTATTTGAAGGCTCTATAGATTTTCTGATATGGGTATTTCAGAAAAGGTACTGAGTGTATTCTGCCCCTACTGGCAGTATATGTGTATTTAATTCTATTCTCCAGCAATTAAAGGCAGATGTAATTGTTGTAGAGTGGCCCTACACTTCCCAGTAAGGCTGCTTTCCCATACCTACTTTTGCGTGTGCATTTTGAAACTCAGAGAGGTCCACTTGCAACCCATAGATGATGAATCAGACCCTTGAACTGAAGCTACCTGAAACCTGCTCTGAGGGAGCTTGTTCTTTGAAGGAAGAGAACATTTCCAGGCATTTCTGCTTCTGAACTCTTTAGCAGTATAACCAATTTCAACAGCTTGGACTCTCCACTATCCATCAGGTAGAGAGATATTCACAGAATCACAGAATCAACCAGGTTGGAAAAGACCTTTAAGATCATTTAGTCCAATCATTGCCCAGCACTGCCAAGGCCACCATTAACCCATGTCACTGAGGGCCTTGTCTACATGGTGTGTGAACACTTCCAGGGATGGTGACTCCAGCACTGCCCTGGGCAGCCTGTTCCAACACCTGAGCAACCTTTGGGGAAGGAATTGTTCCTTATCTCCATCTAAACCTCCTCTGGTGCAGCTTGAGGCCATTTCCTCTTGTCAAACCACTTGTTCCTTGGGAGCAGAGACCAGCCCCCTCCTGGCTCCATCCTCCTGTCAGGCAGTTGTTGAGAGCAATAAGGTCCCCCGTGAGCCTTCTCTTCTCCAGACTAACACCCCGCAGTTCCCTCAGCCCTTCC
This sequence comes from Psittacus erithacus, assembly GCA_009867235.2. Taxonomy (NCBI): domain Eukaryota; kingdom Metazoa; phylum Chordata; class Aves; order Psittaciformes; family Psittacidae; genus Psittacus; species Psittacus erithacus. The sequence continues at coordinate 3,180 of WYDI02003904.1, forward strand.
CCATCACACTTGTGCTCCAGGCCCTGCACCAGCTCCATTGCCCTTCTCTGGATATTCCTTCAAGTTATTTTCCTGTTGCCTGCCCTACATATAACTTAAGAAGAATTCATAGACAGAGGTAATGCTCTTCCCAGAAGGATCTTATTTCAAAGATCAAGGAAACTCAGCATAGCATTTCCCTAAACAGTTGCTCATATCCATACTAGTATGTGCAATGAATATAAAAGTGAAGAAAAAATAATTTTCATGAAAGCCCCTCCACTTACTACATAGAAAACTTACTCCAGTAATACTCGAGTTCTACTGATCTCCATGTTGCTGTTCTTTTCAATAGAACCTTTGCACATTGCAGGTAAGATGTACATTTACTAGCATGTGCAATTAACCGCAGCTGCAAAGTCCCTTTGAGTGTAGTATTGTCCCTTTCACTGGGAGTTCTGAAAGTAAGAAAGACCATTTGTATTATAACCAGTGGCTTAGGGTCTTTTTGCAAGAGATCCCTCTGTGAAATCTATGGCCCATGTTACAGAGGAAGAAAAGCTGGCTCTTTCTGGCCTTAAAATATACAAGCCTTCAGAAAGACATTGAGATTCTCCTTACAGTCACCAAGTTTTAACCTGATTAACTGCCAGCTCTCCATAGAAAAGTTTTCTTGACTTTATGTTGAAAAACTCTTCTTTGGGATAAGACTGACATTTAAATGTTCCCCAAAAGAAAAGAGTAAGGACTTCCATTTTCTGACTGACTGTGTTAGTTGCAAGGCCAGGTTTTCTGGTATGTTTGCACTGCAAAGGAAAGGTAAGTTCAGAAGAACATTTTGTATAGTGAGCCCATAGTCCATACACTTTATATTTAATGCATGCATCTGCATTAGCAGCTTATTTTGAATCAGAAGCATGCTTTTAAAATGACACTCCAACCATTCACACTTTAAACGCTTTAGTTCACATCACAGAGAAACCTTGGAGTGCATGAACTACATATATTTTGGGTGAAACCAAACTGAAATATGCATTTCAGGATTCACCTAGTAACCAAGGGCCACACTAGAGTTAATGTAAAACCTGATGAAAGACCATGCACATTGGATGTGGACTGGACTCCACAGATTCATTCTTAATGATCTGGACTTTTTACTGTGTAGACAAGGGTAATTTTTGGTACCAGTTCAGTGACAGACAATCTATAGGTCAGGAGTAGAGCATCCTTTCAATCGTTAGAAAGGCTGGCTCTTGGATGCAACATGTAAACCCTTCTGCCTTCCTCTACTGCAAACATACAGGACAAGATTTCCAGGACCTATTCCACTCAACACCTGCCTAGACTGTACTAACGAGTTCCTGAACCAAATACGTTCTTACTTATTATCTCTATTTACTTTCAAAGCTCAGATCATGACCTACTCTGGGGTCTCCTAAGCAGACTATGCAGATGGTACGAGTAGCTGATTTAATGCACAGCTTTTGCTACAACCCTCAGAGCACACAATGGATGGCAGCTTTCTAGAGTCTCATCATCTTTTGATAATCTTCTCTTGTCAAAGAGGAGCAACATTACAAAGATTAATAAGTCTGATTATAAAGAGAAAATTTACTCTTCATCCATTAAGTGGGAGAGCAAAAGATTATTGTGGGTACCAAGAACAAGCAACCACCAACTAAAATAATTTCCCACTAGGAAGCTTGTAACTTCAGGGTTAAGAGTAGTGGAAAAGAAGCAAGTGTTTGTATTTTCCAGCCGGAGCTGGCTGAAGGAGCAGAGGCTGGCAGAAGCAAACTGTGATTTATTTTTAATGAGCGTTTGTTTTCAACTGCAATTAAACATTTATCCTAAGTTTACTGTTTACTTATTTGGTTGGACTCCGGCATACTGTGGTATCTCAAAATGGGCAGTAGCAGCCAGACAGTAACACTTAAGACTTTAGCCCTGTAATAATAGGACTTATTGTAGGTTTGGTTGCAATCGTACAGAGATATTCTAAAATCTTACCAGTATTTAGGCTAGTACTGGACAGGAGAGAAACAAACATTTTTAGGTTTTTTTCTTTCTGTCTTTCTTCATAGGTCAGAGATAAAGATATGTCATATAATATACGAAACATGGGTGTGGCCTTACTCCATGTGCTTAGTCATGTGAAATAGCTGCTGATCTTCTAACTCTAATCACTCCCAAAAATATTTAATCACAAAACTACAGAGCACTTCTCGTGCCTCTCTGGAAGATGAAGCTATTCTTTGCTTCACATATGATTACATCTCTTTTTATACATACAGTTCAGGCATCAGAAAATACCAATTTTCCCCTTGAATGTCTGAAAGTGCACCGGGTTTATCAGATAAGTAACTCATTTCCCTGTTTACCATTAACCTCCCAAGCCAATGTGCATCTCCACTATTCCAGAGCAGAACTCTGCATCACAGAAGTAACAGTATCTCCGCAATGTTCAAAGTGTTGTGACTCTTCTCTAAAGATGGCAAACTGAGGCAACTTTCCAAGTTTTTCTGCAACTGCTTCAGGTTGGTGCTAAACAACTTCAGCTCACAAGTCATCATTATTAATTTCTCCTTCTGGATTGACTAGGAAATCATAGGCCTGGATCTACCAGTGCCTCATAGCAAGAGAAGTTAGAAGAAGAGAATGAGCCTGACAACAAACACTGTGGTTTGATAAATCATAGAATCAACTAGGCTGGAAAAGACCTTTAAGATCACATCTAACCATTACCCAGGTCTGCCAATCTACCACTAAACTATATGTCACTGAGGGCCTCGTCTACACAGTTTTTGAACACTCAGGGACAGCGATTCCACCACTTCCCTGGAAAGCCTGTTTCAATACCTGACTAGCCTTTTGGTGGAGAAATCTGTTCTAATACCCAGTCTAAACCTCCCCTGGTGCAGCTTGAGGCCATTACCTCTTGTCCTATCAATTGTTACTTGGGAGAAAAAATCACCCACTTCCTCTCGCCACCCACTTCTCTGGAATTTGTAGAGACCAATAAGGTCTGCCCTGAGACTTCTCTTCTCCAAGAGGTCTAATGTCTTCTAACTCTCAGCAAAGAAACATTCCACTCCCAATGGCCCAAAGTTATGTATTTTTTGTAGTTTAGTTATATTTTACTTTACATATGACCTGCTGATCTCCTTGTTCCCTGATGACACCAGACACATGTAATGCCAAGTACAGTAACAAGTAATGTCCTACTCTGTAACGACTTTGCCAGTAGCAAGTTGACCTCTCCTCCTCACACATACATTTTCAAACATCTTCTCTATTGCTGAGGTATTTTCAGAAAACTTGTTAATATTTTTGTTTTATATCAAGACACATTCCTTCACTCACATGCAAACAACTTTTTAAATGTGTCTTTATACCTTTAAATGGACACACCATTTTTAAATTTTCACATTAGTTTCTTTAGAGAAGGCTCTGCACCCTTCCTTCTTTGTAAATAAACTAGGTGAAAAATGTCTCTGAAGGTGAGGTAAAAAGTTAATTCTTACCCATTCTGATTAATTTGTTTTGCAAAGCAGTTTTAGCAGATATTCCCCCTGGAAAAATTCTTAATTGCTTCCTGAAGGCAGAATGTCCGTGACTACTTCTTGACATTATTAGGGAAATATTTTACTGTGATTTTTGGTGTTGTGCACAACCTGTACTACTTAGAAACAAATATCAATGCTCTCATTCATAATTTCCTGAAGTTTAATAATTAAGATGGAAAGAAGCAGTCAACTGCCAGTTAGCTGCATTTTCGTGAGGTTCTCAAGTAATAAAAACTTACATTCTTGCATGTGTCAAAAAAACCCCCAGTTATACAGGTCATCTATCCCCAGAAGATGAGAGATGCTATACTTCAAAAATTCAGTTTTCATACAAGCATGAAGAAATATGTGTATGTAAACATAAATATATATTTGCATTTATTTTTATAAAGTGGTTGTTTTAAAGACAATTTAAAAAAAATCCCAGGTGGGAGATACAGACATTTCCCAGAATGTTCGGTATTGTGTAATGCACACTTAGGGAAAGAAAAGCCCCCAAACCTGCTAGGAACTGTACAATGCCAAGAGATTTCTAAGTACAAAGACCAGAGGGATGCATCAATAACAAAATTTGGGCTTCATATGTCTTTACCACCTGGCTCACTTACTGTTCCTAACAAATGGCAAAGTCAACTCAAGAAAGCAGACATCATCAGGTTACTGTGACCTGCTGAGTGTATTACTTCTTCAGGCAGGAGCTAAATGGCAAAACTCTATGCTTCACTGCTCAGCTTCACAAGTAAGAATGAACTGCACTGGACTTTAGAATATCTTTTTTCTGCTTAAGAAACAAACTGTAAATGTTTTCCATTGATTTAAAAAAAAAAAAAAAACAAAACAAGGGAGAAGGGGTGAAAAAGAACAAGAAAAAAAAACACTATTTTTTCAGGCAGTGCCTGGATAGTATGAGCTAGTGGTTCATTAAACTGCAATGAACTAAACCCACTGCGTATAACTACTGGACGAAATCTATGCTGCACATGTCATGTGCAGTGAAAGACTGAGCTAAAAATGCATTATCTCACATTGCACCTATATGGCTTAAAACAAGCATTTAAAGCAATGAAGACAGGTTTCCTGGCCTCCTTCACACTAATGACAGGCTATCAATGCAGATTACAAGATGCTGTCACGCTAAGTTAAAAACACAAATCTGCTCCTGTGAATATATCTCATAAATTTCTGCAAAACTTTTGTTGAAAGATTTGAGAGAAAGATTTTTTTTTTGTTTGGCCAACCACACTGTACCCAGCAGCTTCATAGTCACACAGTGTGCAGCAAGGGTGTAGGGTAAGCATCCCACCTTTGCTCTATTTCAGCCTGTTCGGGGCTGGGCAAAACCAGCCAGTTGTAAAAGTAGTTGAATGCTGGATTATATGCCAGAGTGTTCATCCTTAGAAAAAACATCCAGCATGTTGCAGAAAGATGTTAGCAACTTCACAGTTTGTATTGGGTGCATGTGTCAAGATGTTGGCTGTGGGGTGAGTGCTGCAAGGGGCAGTCCCTGTGAGAAGACATCAAGTCTTTTTTGCTTGTGATGGTAATTGGTGAGCAATCTCCCTGTCTTTATCTCTACCCATAAGCTTTTCATCTTTTTTAATATCCCTATCCTGCTGTGGAGTGAGAGAGCAGACGTGTGGGCACTAGACAGCTAGCCAAGGTTAAACCACCATGCATGGCTATGTGGCTTCTGAGAGATCGCAGTAGTAACACCCATACTAGGAACGACTACACTGTGTTATGGCTGCTGGAGATGGGGCTCGGTACAGTAATCCTTCTTGCATTAGCCAAGCTAATGTGACTAATGGACCATAACTGTAGCAACTGTGTATGTATGTTTTCCAGGGGGCAAATTAAGAGATATCTCCTTTTAGCCATTTTGCTAATAAATAAAACAGGGAGGTGGCATCAGTTGCCCCAGATCAATGATATTTAATATTCTTACTTCTATAAATTAGCACTCATTGGTATTCCTTCCTCTTTCTTTTCATTTTATGCCAGAGGGGTTTCTGTAGCAACTAGGTCATGTCCCCAGTTTGATCCTGAAAGCTCTAACATTTACAGTGGATTCTTGTTGAAAGTGAAGCAAACAAAAAAAGGCATTTTTTCTTTTAGCCTCTTAAACATAGTGATAATGGGGGTCTACAAAAGGATCTCTGGCAGCAAACAACATGAAAGTCCACCATTTTCTCAAGTGGTGAACAGGTAATGCATACCAACATGAAGGCCAGGAAACAACTTCCTTCTAGACTTCGTACTACATAAAAAGCAGGACCATCCCAGACACCAGCAACATTTCTGGAGGTGAATGAGTGACCTGTCACTAGTCTCTCAAAATCCCTTTGAACTGTGCAGTGCTCCCTTGCCACTGTTTCTTATTTTTGTGAAAATAGTGCTGATATGGTAGGAGAGAGAATCTCAACAGCTTGAGCAAAGCAAGTATTATTTATATTTCAGCAGTGTATTTCCATCCAAAACATTTAGACATATAGAGGATAAACAAGGTGAAAAGAGCCAAACATTTTTCACTTTCAAGCACAAGCTTAGATTACAAGAGACAGCTAGTTTTATGGGATATTTCGTCATAAAAGTTAACATCTGAATAAAGAAATAGTTTCTAGCATAAGTTTTCTATGACAATGGAAACGATGAGCAACCTGATTCAAATGAGTGCAAAAGTTGAATGAGCCCTATGCTACCTCTATACAAAGTCAAAACAACCTGCCAAAATTCAGAAAACCATTACCTTATTATCTTAAGCATCCTAGCTTACACCATATGAGTGCCTTGACATGCCAGAACACTGCCTTCCAGCACTAGCTAGGCAAGAAATAAAGATTGAACTGTTTTTTTGCAGAATTCTCTTCTATTCCTCATTCTATGAAGAAACCCACGTTTCGTTTGCCTGCTTTTCCACCAGTTACCACCCACCCAAAAATAACATTTTATATTCTTTAGTAAAGATCACAAAAAGCTTAACAACAGAGAGCAGATCTTTGAATTGATTCCAAGAAATGGGTGTCATGGAAGTAATAAAACAGCCTAAAATATTCATAAATAAATGCATAATTGGACTGGATGAAGTTTTTTGCCTTCTTTGCTGAGAACCATTATGCTTGTTAGTGAGAAGAAATGCAGAAACCAGAGCTCCTGCTTAAATCTCCCATATCCGAAAATATTCTGATCAAATGTGAGTGCTAGCACCAGGCCTTCCACAACAAAAATTTGCAAGACTAAATGTATCATAGAATATTAGTATCAGTTTAAAACATTGTGTGCGATCATGACTCTGTGGGAGGCTGAACTAATTAAACATGACATCATTTCGGTACTGAATTAAAGTGAAATATTAAACTCATCTTTCACATAAAAGAATGAGAAAGTGAAATGAGTTTAATGAAGAGGAAAAAATCTAAGAAATTAAAACATCTACAGAATTTGTGTATCTTCTGTTAAGAACATTTAGTGAAACAGCTCACTTCTAGTGTATGCTCTCATTTTAGTTTCTGCTACTTAATCCTGCCGACCTTTAGGAAAACCAGGTTCCAAGTTTCTGCATGTCAGATTCAACATCACACAGGAAAACCCTGCAAAAGTAGAAAATGTTATTTAACACCACAGACAATAACCATGAGTTCTACATATCTTTCACCTATCCAAATCACAACATGGCCTAGATCACAGGCTTCATTAGCATTAAGAGAGATTTTTTTTCTCCATTGTTTGAAATTCATTTGTAAATACCAGCTTTGACTTTCTTCTCAAGCTTTTCTCACCTTTTCACTATTATCACAAGACGTCACTGGCTTTTCATGAAGGATAGCACAAAAAAAAAACAAAAACAAAAAAACAACCAAAACACAAATATAATCTCACTCCATTCCTTTCCTTTTTCCTCTGCCTTCCCTCCCCTCCTTTTCATTCTTTATCCTTTGCCACCCGTGCAGACTTGAACATCTCTTGTCTTTCGACTTTTCTCACCTGGCTGAATTTTCCTCTCATAACCCTCACACCCCCTTGCCCTTTCTTTTACAGCATAAACACAAAAATAATCCATCCATGAATTAAAGTATTGATTCCTGGTTGTATTTACTACATTCAGTTTTCACTGTAATGAACACGCCACTATCAGTCAATGTCTTCAGTTCCAGCACACTATTTCACTGATTACATGCATTCCCCTCACCATTTTAGAGTTGATCTATCTTCAACAGTGCTACAAAGGAAGAATCCATCCTACTAAAATAGTGTATTCAGCCCACATTCCTTGATATCCCACCCTGTGACTGATGTGTGCCTACCCATTTTTCCCGGCTGGGGTAGTAGCTAGTAGCATCAGTTCAGATGAGAGGATGCACATAGTCAAGCCACTTCTTTCCAGCTGTATTCCTAGGATAAATTTTTATTTTTGTCATATGAGAGGGGCATATCTACACTGAATGGAAGACAAATATGCATATGTGTAATTTCTTATTAACAGACCAGTAAAGTACATAGGGAGTTAAAACAAGTGGATGGAAACTAGAATAGCAAACTAAGAGAAGTGTGTCAGATTGTGCAATTCCCTTAAGCCTGGATGGTGACTTCATGGGTACACTTTAACAGCATAAAGCAAAGAAGATGCCAGAGGTGTTGTCTTCCTTAAACTACTAAAGATCCTTGATCAATTTTATAGATGGAAGTAGCTCTTTCATAGCTACTTAGCATCATCACTTAAATGGAAATGGAGGTGGCTAAAGAAGGTGAAAGGTGGTGGAGGGAGAGTGGAGACATGGAAATGGGGTCAAAAATAGACACAGTAAAAAAGCGTGATGAGAACAAAATATAACATAATTTTATAAAGGTTAAAATTTCTATTAGATGTCAATTTTTTAATGTATTTTCACATTATTCCTCCAATAACTGTAAGCAGATGGTAATAGACAACCATCAGATGTCAATTCATTTCTTTATTGGGGTTTGTCTTTTCTTACATTCCACTGATGAAAAGGTATTGTTGCTATGAGAGGCAGAAGTTCAAGAGGAGAGCAACATGTACAAAGCCACCACTGCTTAAGGCCATTTCTTTTTATTGCAGTATTTCTGTTTTCATTGACTTCCTCTGTAAATTTTTGTCAGTGTAAAGCAAAAGCTGCTTAGCCCATGCCATAAAATTGCCTGTGTGAGCTATAAAGCTGTAAACAGGACAACCATGAATTTAAGAATTTTTCCTAAGAAAAGCTAGAAACATTCCAGGAGTTGAGAGCAACACTTATGTGGTACACATTACAGAAAGGAGCATCTGTGGGTGACCCAGAGGTACACATCTTTTGAACAAGAAAGTGAGTATCCTGTATTTAGTTAGGAACTTGAGATCATATTACTGCACAGTAAAAAGTTCATCTCTACCTTTTAAAAGTAGCATTTTTTTAACTATTTCTCAACCAACAAATTTCACAAAATTTATGTTCCCCTTCTGGAAATAAAACTGATAATTTTTGTTTCTGTATGCTCTTATAAATAATCTGGTTTTGCTCGCCAGGGTGTACACAAATGCTTTCTCCAGTCTTCCAGTAAAAATTTGACATACGGTTAAAAAATCTGTTAAAAAAAATTAAAAAATTAATGTCTTCAGTTTTCAACTAAAACCATCAAAATATTTAGCTTGTAGGTTAAATTGCTGAAAAAATATGTGGAGGCAATTGATGAACAAAATTTTTAGTATTTAAAGGGATGTGTCAAATAACACTTTTTACTGGAATTATAGCCAATATAACAGCTCAACTATGTGATTATCTGCCTACCTGACTCCATCTCCATTTTTTCTTCCATGTGACATAGCAGTTAATACATTTTAATTACTCTTATTAGAGTATTCCAAACAATTGTATAACAGTATAGGGAGATTTGTACTTCATCTGTTGCTTAAGAAACAAGCAAGTGCTAGCAGTTTTTCTTCATGTGGTATACTGTATTAGTTAATGTGGAAAATGATGTAAAGTTTAGGTTCAGTAACCTAGCAATGAGCAGCAAGATGATTTCAGAACTTTTTCCTGTATGTGGAAATTAAAGATTCCTTGCAGCGAAACAGGAATGAATTCTTGGGACACAAAGGAACGTAAAGTACCACAAAGTCCCTCCTTATTTGACCCCAAGCCACTCTCGATACTGGAAACAATGCATTTAATGGAAGAAGCAGCTCTGGAAGCAGTTTAAAGTTGCTGCTGCGGCTAAGAAGTTAGGGCACATGTCCTACTTTCTTTGCACATTAGGTACAGGTTTATTCCAGTAGCTACTAAACTGCAACAGGTCTGAACTACTTTAAAGACTTTCAAAACCTTTGGTCTGGGTAGCAAAGCAAGTAAGATTCCTGCTGTGGTCAAAAAGCCACATCAGTTCTGCAACACAACAATCCTTCTCTATTTATGTGAAAAAAGGCTGGCTTTGTCTCTCAAAAATTATTCAGTTCTGTAACAGATGAACTTTGTGATTACATTCTATGGATACCAATTCCTTTACAAATGAAAATTATTACTGTTGCATTTTTTTCCTAGGAGGAATCTGTTTACATTTACTATCCTGAGGTATCAGTTGGTGGTGGTCCATTTTCCTACTATTTGCCAGTTCAGTGGATCTGTAACCATAGCAAGCTTTTGATAGGGCAGAGGACTTACAGGCTACTGAACAGCCTATAAGCTTTCCCATGAATATCTGTTTATTTCTTTTCTGACATTTGAGCATGTAAGTCACTCCTGCCAAAGCTTCAGAAGAAACACATGGATGTCCCAGATCACCACAAAAGCATTAATGGCATTAGAAATACAGGACACCAGGTAGGAAAAGAAGACAGATCTGCCCTATGAGCTTGACCATCTCTAGATATGATCTGCTGTGTTGGCACGTCAGATTAGGAATGTTTCATTCAACCAGTGACCAAAATAATCTGTTTTGGCTACCACTCAAATAAATCCATCCTTCAGTTCGAACAAAAGCAGTGTCTACTGGTACACTTAAGGGTTCAAATTCTCTTCACTGAACATGTCAGGTTTCAAGTGAAAAGAATGTTGAATATGGCATACAACAACTTTAAAATAATATTTAAGATGAAAAGTGGCCTCATCTCAACAATTATTGTCGTTTCTTGTGCACTTGTATTAAGCCATATTATTTGCTTATGTGATTATATTCTAGTTTTCTTCATAGAATCACAACCTAATTCTGTATACAAGTTAAATGCACAAGGAAACAGATTTAATGGCTGGATGGGTAACTACTGAACAGGGTATTTTTGCACCTCTGCAATGTCTTAGATACCTACATAGAAGTCTTTAACATTTATTTTTTTTCAAAAATGAATATACAACATTCTTCATTTTGACTGAAAGACTTGCAGTGATGCTTGCAGCTATGCAACAGAATTTTGACAACAAAATGTGGGGGAGGACCTTTGTAGTTCCACAGGTTTCACACAAATTGTTGTGAACAGTCAGTGCACAAGGAGCACAAATTTCTTCTAAAAATAAGGGAATCACAATTAGCATAGAAAAGAACAGAATTTCCTTTCTCTTGATGAATATGAGCACCATGCTATAATGAAACCAGTTGAGATAAAAGGGAGAGTTGCTTAACTCCACTCAAGCATGAAGGAGACTTAATTGTAAGATTTTTCAAGAGTCATTCCTTTTGCTGGTCTCTGAACAGTTGATTTTCCTCCTTACCCTCCATTTAAGAAGTCCAAGGTTTCTTTTGAACTCAATTTCAGTGTAAACAGGTTGCCTCATATTAGACAACATATTAAGATGGCGTACATAGTTATCGTCACAGGAATTTGTGGAAAAAGCAGCTTCTATGAGATTCTATGACAGGCATTCAGAACCACCGAAGCTCAGTACCAAGTCAGAAACTTCTCAAAGCTCTGGAGTATAACATAATTATAATAAAAGGAAAAGACCTCGGGGAGGGGAGAAAGCTGGGTTTGTTTTTTTTCCAGAGGAGGAGTTATTTCTTTGCATAATTACTCAATTTCACATGTGTCTTCTCACTGGAGATCTTTATTCACCGTCTTTTCCACCTCCATATGCAGGTTCACAAAAAAAAAAAATCCTTCCTGCATATTTGATCACATTCAGATGACTGCCACAGAAACCTGACAAACATCTCTTCACAATGTTTACTCTGAACATGTGAGAAGTATTAAATACAGTACTCTTGATCTATTGTAAAACAGGTGGAAAATGTTATTTTGTCAAAACCGAGGCAATCCCAGAACAGTCGGTTAGGACAGTTACCTTAGACTTAGATGGTTTGCAGGAGACAGACTCTCATCAGTACCTTATTCTCTGGGTTGGATTTTTGGGTTTGTTTTTTTTTTTGGTTGCTGGTCTTTTCTATACATTTTCCATACCTCCTTACACAGAAGATTATTTCATAAAAGGTTTTATTTTTTTCCTGTCAGAGAAATTTCATAAACTCAATTCCAAATTCTGAGCAAGCTAACAAATTAAATTATAGACCTGAACTTGTATGATTAGAAAATACCAAACCTGCTAAAACAGGAAGGGAAGGACATGTGAAATGCTCATTAATGTAACCTCATTAAAGGCATAAATGATCTAGAAAATAAAAAGAGAAAAAACAGGTAAGAAACGAGATATAACATAATATATATTCATCTAAGCTAGAACATGCCAGATAAGTCTGGTATCTTTCATAACAATCTTTTCTGGGGTCTAGATTAAGCTCAAAAAGAGTGCATAAATTGGATTTTATTAAGCTATTTAGCTATGGGCCTATTTGAGAAATTATTTAATTGAAGAGCAGTGGAATTTGCACAAGGGTTCTAAAGTGAGTAATAAACTCATTGATGGAAAGATAGCTGTTCTTACTAGGTAAAGGACTTAGAAATGAAGCAGATAAGTAACTCATGGAATTCCTTGTGTGTCACTGATGGAACTGATCTGATTTTCTATTTTCGTAGCAATATCTCCTCTCGTCCACCGGGCGGAGGAGGGAACTGATCTAAAACCACGATCTGCACAGTTCAGAGGAGAAACCACGGGCCCTCCAAAAAACTTCAACTAATTTCGGTGTTAATTTCCCTAAAACAGTGTCAGAAGGAACAAAATTCTTGGCAGGTTCCTATTCCTCTTCCGAAGTAGAGGAAGAAAAGAAATAAAGGAAGAAAAGAAATAAAGAAAGAAAGGGAACAGAGAAATAGACTCACCACTGTGAATTCAGAGATATCTTCTCTGGAAATCAGCAAGTTGAAATTCTTTCAGTTGTAATCCTTGTGGGCTTTTGAGTCCCTATAATCAGTGAGTCAGTTGAGGTAGAGTGGAGAAACACACATCAGACAACAGCGAGTCAAACTCGCTCGGAACTCTTGTGTAGGCGAGGCTTATCCGCGGGGCTATCAGGTAAACCCCCACGCCCAGCTACGTTGTGTCCTAACAGACTCCCCAGTGTCTGTACTGCTACCACGGGCAGTTTGCTGCCGGGCACTCGACGTTTGCAGCCCCAGGGCAGACAACGCAGGAAAACATCCTCTGCCTTGGTGGCGCAGGGCCCTGCTCTGCCCCTGGCTGTTTGCCCGAGAGATAACGAGCTGGCAGTTCCTTCTATTTTTTGAGTTGCTTTGAGACACATACAAAAAGGCTTTCTTGACCATCACAGTGGGTTGCAACATAGAGTAGGACGGTGCTGGTAAGTTAACAGGTCCAATCAGTGGATACTTCCTGCTGGACAGGAAAGAATGAGTTACCTTTAAGTCCAGGTTGAAGCACTGCAAAAGGCAAGTCATATGCTTCAGGTCTAAAGACAAGAATTTTTGCTAGAAGGTATGAGTTTATCAGCTGGAAATGACCAAGAAAATTGGCTTATTGGAGTATAGATACCAGTAAAACTGTAAGACACTTTTGATAAGATAACATTTTGCATAGAAAAGATTTTTTGGTTTTTGTAAACTAATAGCAGTGTGAAATTTACCTGAGGAGCCAAGACTTCGGATGAAATATCATGGTCTCAAGACACAGCCTATGTACAGTCTGAGAAATACTGTTTTGGTGTATCCCATTAGACTGGGTCCCAGTGTGATCCTTGGTAGGATTTGGGGGGTTTTGCCTTTGTCTTTTTTTTTCTTTTTCTTTTTCTTTTTTTCCTTCCACCCCCCCCCCCCCCCAAGTTTCCTTAGTTTCACAGTCAGGCAATTTCACCAGAAGAAACCACGAGGTACAAAACAATTCTAAAAATAACCCATCTCTAGGGCTAGATGCAAAGTCCACTGAAGTAAATGGAAAGATTCAAATTAACTTTCGTGTGATTTAATTACAAAATATGAAATGTAAAGGTCATTTTAATACGTATTTTCTGCCTATAATTAGGTAGTTTTGATGGAAATTTCAGAGAGAAAAAGCAGGGAGGGATAAAGATAGTATTTAAGTAGCAGTAATGTAGGCATCCTGGTAATCTAACTGTGCAGCAGGTTACTGAGTCAGATACACTATTCAGTGTCAGTCTAAAAGATTACTCAGTCTCTGGGTAAAATTCATTAACCTTTAAGTAGCACTTAACTAAATCCTTCTTTACAAGTATCTACTTCACTGTGCCAGCTTTAAGCTGTTTACAGTCCTAAGAGGGGGAGAAAGGGCTGAAAGCCTAGTATGCTTCTCTTCAGTGATAAAATGTATGCTGCGTGTTTACTGACTTGCAAATTTTGACAATAAAATAAATATGAAAGTGGAGGTCATTGCAAGGTTCTGTTGTAGTTTTGTGTTAATTTACTACTCCATTACTATGTCTATGTTGCCATAGGTATCAATTAATATCTCTCTCTTTTATAGGGAAAATGATGATTTTGTTTCTTAGAGTTTATCTTTTATAAGGACATGGATAACCTAAGAAACCAAGTTTGGAAAAAATATAATTGAGAATTCTGAAAATCCTGCTTAGGTAAAAAGTTTGTTTTAAGAGTAGGAAGTGTGATATGGCTTTGCGCGAGTAAAACCCGGCTTAGAGCAAGTGCTCCTTTGAATGCAAGAAATTATGAAGGCTCAGAAGGAAAAGTGGCTGAAGCTGAAAAGGTGAAGACAAAAGGGGGCCATTCAAAATAAACTGTGAAACAGAGAAGACACAGAGATCAAGGCTCTATCTACCATATTCCTAGGATTTACTTCTGAAGATGACTGCAGTAGTCTCAGTTTGGAATGACAAAATATGCTGAAGAATTTGAGCCCAAAATCATTACCAGAAGATTTCTCAGGAAGCAAGGTAAATCAAGAAAGTCATATTTCCTTGCAATTTGATAAAGGATTGCTAAGGTATTGGAACACTACGCTAGAAGGTCATTTCTGTGTCATTGAGACAACCGGAGAAAAGTATGGCATTATTTTAGGAAGTAGAGACATGCAACATGCATATTGCTTGTAGCAGATTACCTGTACTTTTCTAATTTCCCAAGAATATCTCAAACAGATTACAATAAATAAGGATTTTATTACAAAAGATGAAGTAAGAAACAAATTAGCATAAATCAAGCCACTATATATGTTCTAGAAGCTAATTAAGGAAAGAACTTTTGTTTGGGTTTTTTTTTCTATAGCAGAAAAGGTCATAAGTAGAGATGGGATGGATATGCCCAAATAATCAAAGCACTGGATATTCAAAGCAGGTAATGAAACTAATCAATTTGAGCTATGGATGATAATATTACTTTGTCAACTTAAATCATGAAAATTTACAGAAGTGCCAGATTTCTCCTGATTCAGATAGTTGCCATTTCAAAAAATATAGTGTTTTTTCTTTCTACTGAAGGAAAAATAGATCTGTAGGACATGAATGTCTGTGAGGCAGAATCTGCTTTGATCTCAGATTCTTGCAAGAACAAATTGGTCATTGTATCTTGGCTCTCCTTCAGAAAGTATAGTAATGCTTATAAAACAATCTGATTAATCATGCTCTCCTCCAGTTTCTTATTACTGCAATTTATTTTTTGTTCCTTCTGATAATAACACATAATCTTTCCAAAGACTTTGTGCAAAGGTGAGACAGTTAAAATTTACACACTGACGGCTTCTGAACATGACGCCTTTTGAATCCAAAGAATCTACTGACTAATATGAGGGTAACTAGGATTTACTTTTTGAAAGTTAATAAATTAGTAATTCCCACACCAACAGCCACAGCTTATGCACATAAACAAAGTCAGAATTGAAAAGGACCTTCATTAAAACAAATATTCCTTCACCTTTGTGGGAAAGTCTGACAATTCAGACATTTTGAGAACAAATAGTGTGGAAAAAATGTCTATCAGATCTTTTATTGGTCTGATGTAAGATCAAATTCTTGCTTATTTATTGCATGTCTTTGACAATTGACACACTAAAACCAAGAAAATTGTATATAGCCAATTTTCCCCCCAGCCATTACAGCTTCTCCAGGGTAAACATATTATAGCTGGAAAACAAGACAGAAATCTTGGTAACACTAAGGCAAAGAAAATGAGGGAGTAATTCCACAATCTCTGCTGACCTTCTCCCACATACTATGGCAATTTAAAGAACGGGGCAAACAGATCTGCCTTGGAGGTTTCCCCAATAGCTATGAGGAATTGATCTCCTCATCCCATGTCTCCACAGCCCACAGGGCTGTTTGGGAACAGCAGACCCACTAAGCAGACATCTTTATGCTTTACCAGTGAGAAAAGGGGTAGTGTGAAGCAGTCATGTCAGGAAAGCAGAGTTAACTGTTCAACCTGTCCTTGGACCTTGGCCCTGATTCTGGTAGGAAAAATTTGTAAAAAGTGGTTTGTTAGCAGCTCTGCATTTTGTGTGCATCGCAGAAATTGAATGCTCACTTTGAAGGATTTTTGCACATTACTTCTAATAGATTATACCTTGGGTGCTGTGCAATTGACATCTGATTTGCCTTGCAGGGTCTTAAACCGTGTTATAGCAGGATGTAGCAAGACAAAGTCTGTGACAGCTTAATAAGATGTCTTTAAAATCTGAACAAAAGAAGAAAAGAAGGCAAAGGCACCCAGTTTCAAGTTGTGAGCTCCTAAGCTAGTGTTTCAGGGACATTAAGTACACAAGATATGCCTGTGGCATCAGGATGTCCAATTTTAAAGAAACCCTTCCTCACAAAACAAGAATCCCAAACCTTGATCCAGTCATCATTGAGAGTCCAAGAAAACTTGCAAGGCTGTGTAGCACTGGGCTCCCAGCCTTGTGTACAGCCCAGCCTTGCATTAGAGACCACTTATTGGCACCTCTGCCTAGATTTCCCACAGACCCTAAACCCTCTGAGATTTAAGAAGCACAACGTCAGCTCTTCAGCAGACTATCTTCTATGCACACTATGCAACAGGGCGATGACTCATGCACATGCAGAGCACGCATCTGCCCTGTGTCCAGACAGATCTGAGCTCTCCAGGAATAAATCTCCTGCACACTAATGCCCCCTGAGCTGCCCCACAGCAGCTGTGCCAGACTGCCTCAGGTCATCACTAGCAGCAGTTCTGCTGGGAAAACGAGAAAAAGCAGCAAATACTTGCACACATTCCTCTCTGCCGCTAGCAGCTCCTGAAGGCACGTGGAATGCCAACAAAGCCCAAGCTTGGTGTTAGCAGGAAGAAGAAAAGTCCCTAGAGTGGGACTTTTTATAAGAGCAAGTAGTGATGGAACAAGGGGGGATGGCTTTAAACTGAAAGATGGTAGCTTTAGATTAGATATTAGAAAAAAATTCTTCACTATGAGGGCAGTGAGACACTGGCACAGGTTACCCAGAGAAGCTGTGGCTGCCCCATCCCTGGAAATGTTCAAGGCCAGGTTGGACGGGGCTTTGAGCAACCTGGTAAAGCAGAAGGTGCCCTGGTCATGGTAGGGGGGGTGGAACTAGATGATCTTTAAGGTCCCTCCCAGCCCAAACCATTCTATGATTCTATGCTTACCAAAGGAACAAGTTAGCCTAATTACAGAAAGTCTGTGGTGACCTTATTTACAGAGGAAATCGAAATCACTTGGTAAAGCTGGAAAGAAAAGATGCCAGGGGAATATTATTAGAGAAGCTAAAAATCATTCTCAATGTGGATTTTTCACTGTAGCACAGCAATAGAGGACAAAATATTGACAGTTTACAGTTACCTATGCCTGATCCACCAAAAAGAAAAAAGTTTTATGCAACAACCTTACAGTACAAAGGGGTTATAGAGGTAGGTCTCAAAGCCTGGCTTTTCAGTGACTAGGGAAAGCATGTCATCCGGGACCATGATCCACAGTAGGAACACTGTTATAAAACAGTACTTCTTTTTCGTATGATTCAAAATTTGCTTTATTTTAATTACTGTCAATCTTAGTGAGACAAAGCTCAGCCCGGCAAAAAGAACTGATAGATATATGCTTTACCTAAATGAATATAGCTCTTAGCAAGCAAAGATGAAAGCCAGAAGAAAGGAACAGATAGAAAATACCAATAAAACTTTCCTAAAAGTCTTTTATTTTTACTCTCTAGAATATCTTTTCTAAAATGCACAAGATAAGAAAAACAAAAATCCCATGATGTTTACTATAGTAGATGTTTTTATTTTATATGCTCAGGACAAGCAGAATAATTCATTCATGGCTTTACTTTCTGTGGATCAGCCAGCTGTTCTGTGCTTGAGCCAATAAAATTTTTGCTTATGTGTCCAAGAAAGGCAGCAAATGCAAAATAAAGAGCCGTCTAAAATGAGTACCTACTAAAAGTAGGTTGCTTAGTCTCTTGGAAATTGTATTAAACAGTGATATGAATGTCAAGTTAATAAAGATATACAAATTCATAGCTGCATTTTCACTGACAGCCTCAGCGTTTTTCCACATTTAAACCACAATGGACTATGCTTGTACATTTTCTGGTAGATGTAGATGTAGCCATGAGGAAAATTTCTGGGACAGAGATTACAAAAAAGCCCTTACTGTTTAGTTTATAAATCAAAGATACATATTTCACATTTTATAATCACAAAGTCTACCACAGAGTTTGGAAATCATCTGTCGACACAAAACTTAATGAGAAAATAAATTGAATTCCCTTTACTGTTAATTTTAATTCCAGCTACACTGACTCCAAATAGCCATCAAGTAAATATGCCCATTAGCTGCTAAGTCAGTGTGGCTTTATAAAGCAATTCAGTAAAGTTCTGTGGTTGTTTTCCAACCACCTCACTTTACAAGAGCTTGATGAAAGATGTATTATACTAGTTCATCACTAGTAGTGGTTCCAGCTATTGCAGTTATAGAATTAGCATGTCAAAAAGCTTCTGGAAGGGGGAAGTGATGAGAAGCCCTAGAACAACTACCTGCTAAAGAAACAGACTGACACATTAAGAGTACATTCAAGGTCTCCCCTCCTTTTTACCAATATTAGCAGCAATCTAGGTTTTCCCGCTGACATCTGCTCTTGCTCTTTTAGGATACTGCATACCACTGCTTCAGCTACCATGTTGAAGGCCTCCTTTTTCCATTTGCCAAGTGTTTAGTTTGTACCTGGCTATTTGCATTTCCAGTCTCAGGGTTTCACCTCACTGATCTTCCGTTTTCTGTTTGTGGTTTTGTGGTTTGGTTGGATGGGGGTTTTTTTTGCTTGTTTGTTTGTTTTTTGGCTGGGGTTTTTTTTTTTTTGTTTGGTTGATTGGTTTTGGGGGATTTTTTTGTCCCCTTAACTCCTTCACCAAAGATAGTTATGAAGAGTAAAATGACAGACTGTTGGGGCCAAGCCTGGGGTACTGCTTCTTTTCACATGATATCTCACTGAAAAGCTTCTTATTTCCTTCGCATGCACATCATGTACAATATGGACATGCATCACTTACACTCTCTCCAGAGTTTCACCTACATCTTGAAATCCCAGTACAGTTCCCAGGACAATGAAACATGCAGTTACTAGTTCCATTACTTACAGTGAAAGGGTCTGGGCTTAATTCAGAAATAACCCATAGATTTAAAAGGGTGGAAATCCTGAGCTATGTACATCTTCAAAACATGAACAAATAAATCCATTCTCAAACTAAAGATTTAACACTTGTACTTTATCACTGCAATGAAAGGTATCAGCAGCTAATCAGTATATTCAAAAGCTGATAGAAACAGATACAATTAAATACAAACATCAAAAATTTCACATGGGATCTTTAGAAGTCCTCTAAAATATGAAATGCCCTTTCATAATTTTTTTAAAAGGATATATCTTTGCAACTGCTGGTTTCAGAAGTTTTGAAATATGGCTTCAGCTGTTTGCTAGAGCATCATCTCACTCCCTGCTTCCTAGATTGAAATACCTGAAATATATGAACAATGTTACAGGAACACTGACCGTCTTAGCTTTCTGTTGTGAGAAAGTGAACTCTTCTGCTGAGTAACGGTCCACCCTAGATTATATCTCCATTGTACAACTGTTTGAAATATTTAATTTCTCTCTTGTGGGTTTGAAACCTGTGTTTTGTTCCATCAGAATGGGAACGTAAGTTTTTTCCCTCTCCTGTTTTCAAAATGTACCTAATATAACATATCGAAGCTGAAAGGAAATATTTCAGTGAGGTAAAAATGGAATGTCTTGGTAATAACTTATAGAAATGTTGGTAAAATCGGTATTTTCCTGAGAAAGGTTTTTATGTTATCAAGTCAGTATTTTGTATGAAAAATTTTTCACTTGGACCATGACAGTCCATTCATCAAAATTATTTTGATAGATATTTTAGTTTATTGAAACATTCCATTAAGAAAGTCTGTGCTACAAAGTATATTTTATTGCACATCTTTTATTTCTGCCTTTATATCCATAAATACAAAATAAGTGAAAACATACTGTAAATGTTGTCTATCCATACATAATTAGCAAAAGACCATTCCAGAAATATAACACAGGTAAAGTACTCATACTGGTGAATCCTACAAGAAAATGTAAAGTTTTCTGTCTTGTCTATATTATGCTCATCCCAAATTTTAAGTGAACTCTTTCTGTTTAAAGTAGGGACAAGGAGTTAAGGACTTCATTAAGAGCAGCCATGCAGAAAAGGACTTGAGGATACTGACAGATGAAAAAGAAGAGATGTCAATGGCCACTTGCAGCAGAGATGCCAACCCTATCCTGGACTGCATAGAGAGCATGGCCAGCAGGTTAAGAGAGGATGTTCTCCATCTTTACCCTGCCCTCATGAGACCCCATGTATAGTAATGTGTCCAGATCTGGTGTCTGCAGTACAAAACAGACACAGATCTGCTACAGAGAGGCCAGAGGATGGCCACAAAACTTGTCAAAATGCTGGAATAGCTCGCCTATGAAGAAAGTCTGAAAGACTTGCGGTTGTTCAGCCTGGAGAAGGTTCCTTGGAGACCTTATTGCAGTCTTTCAATATATAAAAGAGGCTTATAAGAAAAAGACTTTTTACTAAGGCTTGTAGTGACAGGACAAGTGGCAGTGTTTTTAAACTGAAAGAGGTTAGGTCTAGATCGGACATAAGAAGAAATTTTTTACAGTGCGATGATGAAACACTGGAACAGAATGCCCACAGAAGTTGTGGATTCCCCATCCAATATCAGTGCTCAAGGTCAGGTTGGATGGTGGTTTGAGCAATATGATCTGGTGAAAAATATCCTTGCCCATGAACTAGATGATCTTTAAATATATCTTCCAACCCAAACCGTTCGATTATATGATTTTATGAATATGTTCATTGATCATTATTCTTTAACATTAAGAATTACGCATCACTTGAAAGTCTCGTGGTGGTTCAGTTCAGGAAGGACATCCTACATGAACTGTTCCCTTGAGCACTCCTGGTTTTGTCTGTCTTGTAATTGTTTCATTTATGCTTACAAGAGAACACAACATACAGCTAATACTCAGTTTTAGCTAACCATGCTACTTCTAAAAGTCACTGGACTGTCTAAGATATTTCTACTGTGTTAACTTTTCCACTCTGTATTTCTCTTCCTATCTCTACTTTTTCTATTTTATTTCTATCAGCAGGGAAAAAACTGATGCATTGCTTACTTGGCTTCTGAAAAAAGAGATCCCATACATTTTGTGTCTAGATGACTCTTACTGAAGACTATCAGGCAAAAAAGCTGTTGCAGAAAATGAAATACCAGATATTGATTCTGGCATTCATGAAAAATGTTGATATATCATATGCAAAAGAGAAGTATAAATTAACATCTTCCTGTCAAGAACATGACGGATACCTGTTATAAAATACCTGCATGGTCTTTTCTCTCAGGCTCAGCAGCCTGCTTAAATGCTATTCAACTAAAGAGAAAAAAAAGTTAACAGATAAATGACAGGCTTTTTCATATAGCAAATCATACACTATAAAATTTGTCAGAAAGGAGTGTTCAGCCACAAAGGTAAAAGGGGACAGGTGGTTAAAGAAGTCATTTGGCTTACTTGCATGGTGTGTTACACTACATACCAGATTTGGGATCAGGAAGAAATTTTCTTCCAAAGACTGGTGGAGGCAATAAAAGTCTTTGCTTTCCTCTGGAGAAAATTGTTGAATGTGGTCAATCTGAAGACCCCAGTCTCAACACCATGGACTTTCAGGTGGCAGAGTGGTCATAGGTGGTGGACGCTATGGTACAGCTGTCAGCACCACTAAGCTAAGGAAAACTCCTCAATTTAGGCAGAGTAGCTACAGGCAAAGAAGAGCAGAGGGACACAGAAAACTAGCATTTGGTCAAACTTAGGAAAACCAGCTGTTTCTGCTGTTACCAAGGAAGGGAGGTAGGAAAAGTATAATTACCCTCCTCATTCCCTGTCAGTGCCTGATGGAAAAACCTCACCTCTCTTCCAGCTCTCAACAATTAGGCAACTTCAATGCTGCAGGCTGTGGAGAATGGTCCAATTGCATCACCAGCAATAACAGGGAAGCAGAAAAGTCTGCAGGACATTTTTGTCTCACAGCTCAAATTCACTAAGGGCCACAAATGCTGCCAGCCTAGGAAAAAATCGCAAGCAGAACTGTCAATTTTCATGTGCTTCAAGAGATAAGTAGAAGATATTAAAAGCAGTGTCACTGTCCGAGTCCCAGTAGTGGAGAATTTGTTGAGTGAAACTCAGTCATAAGGAGTCATTCACATGCTGTGTGCCAGCGAAAAAATTTTTTTTTAATTAAAATTGAGGGCTTAATAGCATTCTTATTGTTTTCTCCTGACTGAAGTACACTCATTGCTAAATTAGGAACATGTGGATTATTTTCTCTGGTAAGTATTGAATGGATGATGCCTAGCATAGTTTCACATTTTAATTCTTGTCTGATGTGTAAAGGGATGCTCAGATTCACAGGCTGTGTGGGCTCATGAGAATACACTGAAAGCTAGAGTCAGTCAAACTTGGTACCTTGAGCATTTCCAGGATTCATCCTCTGACACTCTAGCTCACAAAACTCCCTCTAGAGCATGTCAAAGAAAAAAAAAACAAAAAACAAACAAAAACCAAACCAACCAACAAAATGGTACAGAGCTCACACTGACAGATGCAGAGGGGATAGTTGTTGTTTCTGGACATATGTTTGATTACTGCTTTGGCCACGAAACTTACAAACCTCAATTACCACTCAAGAGAGATGTCTCCTCTAATCAAATCATCTTAAACAGCCTGGGCCCTCTCCAGTCACAGCCACTTTTTTTGTCTTTTGTGGGATGACTAAGCTGTTCTTCCAAGTTTCTTGCTTACCTTTAAATTAAAAACAAGTAGTTACACTGCACTAACAGATCTAGCCAAAACAAAGCTTTCACATTTTGCAGTCCTAAAATACATTCTCAGTCAGAATAAACACGCTAAACAAGAAGAGTTGGGGACAATTTTGAATCCTAATTGAATCATTGTGTTTAAATTCTCCCTTTATAAAAAACTGAGCATGACATTGCCCACTTTAGGGTTTTTCTTGAAACAGCTTCTCCATTTACACGTACCGCAACAGTCTTTAGGCTGCAAATAAGTGTACAAAAATACCTCAAGAAACTTTCCTTTAACAGAAACTAGCTCATGAAATTAGATGGATGCCATTGTCATGAAAGATTTTAACCAGTTTTCTTTGTAGAAAAAGGCTTTAGGGAGCTTATTAGGACTCTTTGGAGAGTGGGATACATGCATGGACACCTGCATCTGAACTAATTACTCTAGGGTCCCTTTATTCCTAATTGAGAGTAGGCACTTTGTGGCCATAATTCATCTGGCATTGAAGTTGGTAGATAAATAGACTGGATGCCCTAAAAGTGTCTATAGCTCTTCATTGGCTCTAAAAGGAGCCTGGGGAGACTAACTCAGAGGTAGATTTCTACACTGTAGATAACCAAGTAAGATGAGCTGGAGTGCACCCTACCTGTGGACAAGAAGTTGAACTGTAAACTAACTTTTCTGTTCCTTTCTTTTAAAGGCCAAGCACTGCATCCAAGACATCATTTCTGCAATAAAATAAAGATGAAATAAAGATGCCTGTGCCTAATAAATAGCTGGGTCATGAGTGTGGCTGTATTGTTTGTAGCAGAAGGTAGAGTTTCATGGCTGTTATGTTCCCTTGTGCCCTGGTTTGACCGTGTGCCATGTTAAACTGTGGCTCAGTCCAGCTGCTGTGGCACTCATGAATCAGGCTCCCAAGTACCAGCCAGCGCAGCTGTGTCCCTGAACTGTGCACATCATGCTTGTTGCTGCTTTCCTGCTCTGTTGACACTGGTAGCAAATGATGTTTGTCTGCTTGGGACACTATTACTTGCTTTTCTTATGAGAACAGTATCTGGCATCAGATGCTTAGGACCAAATGTTTCCTAAGAAACTCTGGGTGTTTTTAATTAAAGCTGCTCATTTCAGTAGACTGCAAGAAGGTTTGAAGTTTAATCCTTACTTACTGTCAAGCTTCTAGATGGAAGATGTGCACATAGCCTTGTCTTCTTCAAAAATCCTAGATGTGCAGGGGAATCAATAAAGGTACAGTGTACGGTAAAAGTCAGGGAATTATTATCAGGGAATTATTAACTACCCCTTTCAATTTGCTTTTCTTTCCTTTTAATCAACATCTCCTTTGTAGCAGTGGCTACATATAAAGGCTTCTTGACTAGATCACTGGCCAACCCCCCGGGCCGGGGAAGAGACAGATAACACACACAGTATGAGCGCCAACTTCATCATTTATTGCACAGTTAATTTCTTTTATACTAACACCTGTGGGTGGGATTACAGGTGCGTCATAGAGAGGCGGTGATTAACTTTCTATCTTCCTGTGACACCGCGAGATCTTCCGAACGCCAAACCCTACGCTCCTTGAAAAAGAAATTTAAAGTTTAAAATACTTGCTAATAGCACAGTTACAGGTCTGATAATTCCCATCAGTTTTTTGATCTAAAGTAATTAGTAACAGGAAGGAGGATTTTTACAAGTACTGGTTTTAAAATGTTTTTCTTTGAAATGTTGTTGCAGGCAGCATGGTGTTTTTCTGCAGTTGACTCACTAGCTTAGTTTCAAAGTTTAGTGAGATGTCATGAAACACCTTTGACTAGATTTTGCATAAGACCTTCAGTACACAATGCAGGAGCAGTAATTGGAGCTGATTCATAACAATGAAAAAGAAAGATATTTTCATCATACTCAAGAAAATTTCTCCATCTTTACACAGAAAGGAGACTTTCCTGAAACAGTTTAAGTGTTCCATTTTTTTCTATATTTTTCATACATTTCAAAGCAGAAGAGGCATTCCAGCTTTAAACTCTTCTGCTTACAAATAAGTTGATTATGCTTTATGCTAAAACCATATTACATTTCTAGGATCCTCTTTTCAGATCCATTTATACTATGAGGAAAGTAAGGCCCTAGAGTAAACAACTAGGTACAGTTTTTATGAATATATTGATCCACAGATTTTTTGAAAATTCATGCCTTATACACTGTCAGCAAATTCATTTGTTGGCAATTGATACATGATATTTTCAATTCCATGTTAGTGAAAAGTTACTTATCACCTGCTTTGCCTTTTCCTCCTTTTAAACACAAAGGGGTGAGGAAAAAGACAGGAGGAAGCATTTGAATTTCTGGAGTACAGATAAAGGAGTAAAAATATAAGAAAATGATACTTTGTTCCCCATCTCATATCCATAGGGCAATATTTCTTTAGATATTTATTAAGATCTCTTGACTGGATGTGGTACCTAAATTTAGTCTTGTCATAGTCAGGCAAATTGCATATATACTGTAGCACCCCCTCTAAGGAAGACAAGCAGTTATTTATCTTGGGATTTCTGTGTTCAGATGTGTTCAGAACTGCAAGGAGCATTAACCTCCAATGGTGTGATTTTTTTCACACACATTGAAAACACAGAGTGGACAAAGCAATCTTCATTTACATGAAGGTTCCTTACAACCTCAATTACTTAATGACTGAATCTAAATTACACAGATGCTTAAAAAGAATAACAAAATTAAAAAGGAAGTACAGGGGAAAGCTCAATCAATTTTCTTTGTTTATTTGAATTAAAATAAGTACTTCAAAGTAAATACTTTCAGAATTTACCTTTGGATGTGGCATGTGTCCATGTTTAGAGCGTTGGGGTTTTTTTAAAAAAAGAACAACTTCTCAGCTGAAAATAAGGCTAAATCAGGTAAAGTATCTCCACTGTCTCTCCCAAAATACAAATTTCTGCGCTGAAAAATTAATTCAGTAGTTTGACTGACAGAGGAAAAAAGCAGCACTGTAATTCCTAGGAAAATCCCAGCATCAGTGAGTAGTGCCTTCCTGGAATTTTAACGATCCTAAACTGAAATCAGTGGAAGAAGAGAGCAGCACAACACAGGAAAGTGGGAAATCAGCCAAGTGCTCTTTCCCTGCTGCAAGTGTCCCTTCTGCAGGAGCTGGGCAGCCACAAGCAGAGCTCTAGAGTCTCAGAGCTGGTGCTAACAAAGAAAAATGTAACGGAGAGAAATCCATCATCTCTCCCTTGCTTCTGTTATCAGTACATTTAACAATCCTTTTTGAAAGTTCTTGCTCCTTTATAGTGTTTTTCTTAGGCCATTCCATAATGATTGCATGACAGAATGGCAAGACCGCTGAAGGGGGACATAAGTACCTCTGGGTAATAATCTTTTCTATGCTTATTCATATGCTTTGCTGCCCTAAATATCCCCAGTAAATGGATCCTTTACAGCTACTCAGAAGAGAAAAAAAATTAATAATCAAATGCCATATTTTTCTATTATTTATGTTATATAGCAAAGCCAGAGCAAAAGCAACAGAAGTAGTCAAAACAATAGTCTTTCACCTATTGCTGTGTTCATAATATGGGTTGTGCCCAATCACAATTGAAAAGGATTGTGGTCAAAATATCTCTTCTTAAATTTTTTCCTCTTTGTCAAAATCTAGTGCATTTCAACAAGAATAAGCAAGTATTTTTAAACTTAAAAGATGAAAATAACTATACAAATATGTTTTAATTTTGTAGAATTACAAAAAATAATATATTTCCCAATTCAAACTGTTACCTAAACAATGAGAAATAATTATTGCTTAATTGTCAAATTCTTAGTGGTGGCAATTTTGAAAGGGGCATAGTTTGTAATTTATTAATTTTAATTTGCTTCTTTGACATTTCTATTGGTTGGGGTTTTTTTTGGTTTTTTTTGAATCAGGTTCACTTGATTCAGGTAAGTAACAATGTAAGCAGGAGAACCTATTCTGCAATTTATTTTTTTGCCATTTGGCATCTGCGTTGGCATTCTGGACTGATCTTCTGTAGTAATCCATGAGATCAGAAATTAAAGTGGAATTCATATTAAGGCATCTATATATTACTCTAAAATTAAAGGTATATTCTAGTAATACCAGCTCAGTCCCATAGCGAGGAACACTTTGCAATGTAGATGTTCCTTCTGCGCCTAAGGACCTTGGCATAAGAAATTGCACAGAAAGATTCAATTAGGCATTCTCAACCACTTATGACAGAAGAACTGTTCAGGCAAAGCTGCTTACACTCCAGATAAATACCCAAATGCCTCAGGTTTCAGGACAAAACTTTGCTGGATATCAGAGGCTGATCCATTAGACACATACTGTTTGTCAAGCTGGGCACCAATTTCCTTCCCAATGGTATTCAGGATGAAGAAAACAGCATCAAAGCTGAATTCATCCGGTGGTGAACAGAGCAGATTTTCTCCTTACGTGTGCTCAGAGATCACCTAGCTTTTGAAAAAGAAAGAATTTGAAAAGAATGGGTCTGAAAGAATGGTGGCACTCTGTCTGCTTTTGAGTAACAACTCATTGTTTACAAAACCAGTTTCTCATCAGCCCTCAGCTGCCTCTTGTAAATTAATAACTTCATATAAGACAAGCAAGGTTTTCAAGGACCTGGAGTTTAGGCAATTTGGTGAGCTAAAAAAGATTTGTATATAATTCAACGGAGTGAAGCAGGCACTTATTGAGAAGGCAGATTTCAGGAGATCTCATGGTATTAAGCAACACTGATGAAATTCCATTCAAATCAATATAGATAAAATTGCATCCAGTGTTGATAAACACAGAGGAACCCAAATGAGGAATAAACCGACCTACCTATCTGAACACAGTGGTAAGCTTGACACTGCCAGTTATCACTAATGAAGAGATTCTGAAGCCACTGAATATAGTTCTCGTGGCGTCAGAGAACAAGTGGTTTTATAACAAGTACTAGGGCAGAAAGAGAGGACAAAGAAAATATTAATTGTCACTGTACATATTCATGGTGTATCTGCATCTTGAATCTTATATGAAGTGCTGGTCACCTGTTTCAAAAGGGGTGCAATACAACTACAAAAAGTAGAGGAAAGTGAAAAAATTGATCAAAGTTATGGCACAATGTCTGCATGATGAGAGATTAAATGAACTAAAATTGTTAAGGTGATGAAAGAAAAGACTGTAGGTGGGAAAATAGTAGAGGTATATAAAATAAGGAGTGAATAAAGAAGAAATACTATTCAGATTGCCATAATGTCAAAACAAAGGGGCATCAAATTGTCCAACTGCAGGCTTAAAACTGAGTATGCTTAAACGACAGAACCATCTTCTGCAGGAGGCTGTGGAGGCCAAAACTCTAAATGGGATCAAAATGTTATTAGATCTAGGGAAAAAATAAGGGCTATTAAATGAAAACCACTACTCTCAGTTTGGGAAGTCCTTACCCCAGGACCTGCAGCATGTGAACAGGCAGAATCAGAAAACCCTTACTCTATGCCTGCAGGCTGGCTCAGGCACCTGCTGCTTGCTAGTCATGATTAGAAATTTACCTGAAGTTAGGTGAGTCCATCATGGCCAGTTTACAGATTAGCTGTGGAGACTTTCTACCCCTAGTTTTCCATGGAAAATCTAGAAATCCCAGTTTCCTACTGTTTCTGTGGGTGCATTAAAACCTGGACTGTGAAGAAGAATCTAAGGGCAAGAAATTGTCTAACTCACTTATTTTTCCAGTTTCATAAAGCTACCTTGGAGACAAAAGTTGCAGGTATCACTATACTCAGTATGTGATTGCAATGCTTAATATTAGATTTTACTCTTCCCATAATAGTGTAGTGTCATATTTTTGTTCCTCGGTCCACCTCATGAGTTTTGCCCCCAGAACCAGCGCTTATTTTTTAGCACTGCTGGACCTTACACCACCCAGAAATGCTTAGCGAAGCCAGAACAGAACTTCTTTACTGCAACTTTTAGATGCTCCATTTCACTGGGCTATGGTTGGTACAGACAGGGTGAGAAAACCCATGACAGAGCAGAGGGCACAGAGTAAAACACCAGGCTGAGGAGCCCTTCCTTTTGCAATAAATGTCCTGTCATCCACCTGAGCAGCTCTGATTCTTTCTTGTCAAAACATCCAGGACTAGAGAGGTGGAAAAACAGAAAAATTCCTGAGAGCAAAATAGTGGAAGCAGGATGGCACAAAAGGTTCTGAAGAAACATGAAAACAAGTGCAGCCATCAATGAACAAAAAAGGAAGGTCTCTGACTTCAGTGCAGCCTTGCTGTGAAAGGAGACCTGAAATAGGCCATATTTAAAAAAACTGCAAGAACTGAATCAAGATTTCTATTCCAAGTCTGAGAGGTTACCCGCTGTGAACAGGAGCTAGCCGTCTCTGCCACTTCCACAAGTGTTTGAAAGAGAAAAAGGTAAGAAGATGGAAAAGGGCGTCTGAAGTTGAGACGAGCAGTGGTACCCGCTGCTGCTATCTTTACCTCATTCAAAGCTACATACATACCTGAATACACGAATGCTTTTACAGAAGATGAAGAAGCTGAGCTGTGTGGAAGTTCATGGGCCAGAATATCTCCTAGAGTGTGGTACAGGGCTGCAATGCAGAGAAACAAATCTTTCCTATAGCTGCACAAAGAGACAGTTACCTCGTTTTCTCTGCAGAGAAGAAAGCACAATTATTTCACATCCTTCCCTTTTTCAGACTCCAGGAATCCAGAATTCTGGCTTTCCTGAAATAATGCACACTTTAGATGTCTATGTGTCCTGACACTCAATGGTGTCACTACGGGAATGGTTAAGCAAATAAAGAGGGCTGCCAAAGTAAGCTCTGAGGCCTGTATTGCCGTACTAAGACAGTTAGAAAATAATACTACCCTTATACAGCTTAGGGGCAGGAACAAGGCAAAGATATTTGGATGCAAGACCAGAATTATATCAGTTTGTTCCTTCACTCCCTTTGTACTCTGCTCTGAGCAGTGGCAATGGAAGCAGCCAGTCCTAACTCCTCATTTCACAGCCATTGGTAACCTTGGAGGAAATCTTCCACAGATTACCTTTCCAGAAGCCCAAGAACAATCAGTTTAGCTGTATGCTCATTATATTAACCAGAATTTTTGTGAAATCTGCCTATATATTAGAAAATATTACTGTCCTGATGTTAAAAGCGCAGTTCTGGATCTTTCAAACTGTTGCTTGCTAACAGAGCACAAAAGGAAGAATGGAAACTCTGATTGGATTGCAAGGGCAGTAAACTTGAATGAAAGAAATCATTGATTGCCAGAGCTGCATGCAAACATTCGCTACTTCAGTCCGCTCAGTTTCTAATTCTGCCACTCAAAAGAGAGAGCTACACATTTGCCTGCACAGCAGGGTACAGAAAGGCTGTGCTGGGAGTACATACCTATAGACAACAGGCAGCACTGGCAGCAGGGCAAGTGCAAACCACCTGCCCTGGCAGACAGACTTAGCCAAGCTAAGTTGAACATGATACATTTTTCCTTAAGCAGAATCCTCACCCTTGCCTGATTTCTGCACTTTTTCTGACATTAGTACTGAGGTCTGACACAAATGATTTCCCTTTCATTAACATAAGATTGCAACAGAAAATCTTCAGAGAATTGAAACTAATCACAACTTCCCAGTCACATGCTTGTACACAAGACAGCTATATTTTGAAATCCATCTTTCAGTTAGCAGAGATGCTGCAATTACAAAGAAGGCAGAGTGGCCTCACCATTTTGTGCTCTTGAGCATTGTGCTGTCAACATCATTCTGTTGCTGAAACCACTTTCCAGCAAGAATCAAGTTGCAACACAAAAATCCCAGGTTTTGGCAAATGCTGATTAAGTGGGATTGCATTTCTTGGTTGCCTATATAACTTCACCAGCCAATTTTGTCATTGCCTCCACCTTGATCCAAACATGCTTTCTATTATAGCCAGGACTAGTCTTTCTGTAACACATAGGCCAGCTTTTTGAGCTAAGATATCTGAAGTTTGTCCCAGGTCTGTATTTAAGGTCTCATAACTCTCCCACTAGCTTCAGGTTAAATAGGTTCACTCCTAAACAGCAAAATTAGCTGAAGTCACCTTTTTGTTCCTATTTTGTTCTTGTTTCAAAAGTATGACATTATCTTTATTAAAACTAATTCCCAGTAAAAGTAAAACAGTAATTTGCAGTGCTTGATCCAGTTTCCCACCTGGTTCAGCTGGCTTAGTTTGCACATTGTGAACCTTGAACCCTATTTACTTGCTCCTTGCCTACTGTATTTGCTACTGTAACTGCAGTCCTTTTCTCAGTTTTGGTAACCAGTGCAAGAGTGTTTTATGCTGCTGCAGATCTTCACTAAATCCTGTGAAGATCTTACAAATTACTTCTTAAAAGCATTTTGTAACAAAACTCTCACAGGATGTAGTGCTTGCTGCAGCCTGGAAATTGAAAATCATGCTGAATAATATGTCTGCTTTTTTATTGTCAGCATGTTGAAGTCTATCATCTCTAACAGTAGTGTATGATTCTATGCATATTTTTGATGCTAAAAGTTGTTTTCCTATAAAAGAATCTACCATTATGTATTTATTCTAGCTTGCATCAAACCATATTCCCTATAAATGAACAAAACTTTGAAGTCAAATCAGTCACCTCAAATATTTCCCAAGAGCAGTTACATCTCTGATGACTCATTAAGGTGTAGTAGAAAAACAATTCTATTTTCCTGAGGGAAACTATTGTGGCTACCTAAATTACAATTTTTTTTTTCTTTGGCTTAAAGCTGTTTCACTTTTCCCTTTAAAAAACACCAAATGGCTTGGCTCAGAGGAAGAACATACCAGGGACTACCTCAAAAAAGACTGTACTCCACTCTGTAGGAAAATGCTCTCTACCCAGCGGAGATAGACCAATTCTTTCCACTTACGAAGATGTCATCTACTTATTATTTCTTCTTAAATTATGTTTTGACTTCAGCTCCAAAAGAATGAAAAGGATTTGCAACTGCCATTTATAAGTCAAAACCGCTGAAGCATAAAATCATATCAGACTCACAAAAGTAAAAGACTTTTGTAAGATCAAAAGCTATGCAAATGCTACTTTGCAGCTCAGGTATATCACATCAGGAGGACCACAAGAGTACAGTCTTCAAATTATCATAAAAAGAAGGTTAAGCATATGTGCCATTTTCTGTTCTTATTGTAATAATGCATATTCATTAGAAGTCTTTCTTTTCAGCTGCCTACAGCAGCAGAACAAAAAATCAGAACTATTTTGCCTAACAACATTTGTTAAAGATGGTTATGAAGACACTGGACTGATTTAACCTTTTCAATATCCTATAATTTTTACTAGCTGGCATCCTGCCCCTACTTCATAGCCCAGAAGCTGAAGCCAGAAGTGTTAAGAAATCAATTGAGCTCTGGAAGAGCTTTGAAAAGGTCACTGCAGTACATTCAGCTACTTCCTTTCACAGCTTGCATGGGGGCTTGAAAGCAGTTTCCTGAGCCAAAGGCAGCAAGCAGAAATCTAGGAGAATGGCTATGCCTACACCATGGTTTGCAGGCAGGCAAAAACTTATTCTGCACAAACTCCAAAGTGGTTGGATAGGAGCCAGCTACAACCTGGAAGCCGCATAAATATATTTGCATAGCAGTGTGGCCCTGTATTTGAACTAACATGTTCCTCTGAGGCGCAAACACAACACAAGGTAGTGAAAGGTTTCACTGCATTCTCTACTTAGCTGAAATATAATTCTCAGGCATTGTAACCTTAGGAAATGTTATCTCCCAAATGTCTTGAGAAAAAGAGTGAAAGTATAATCAGAATCTCTTCTATCACCTTTCTCTCCTTCATAGAAATGTTTTCAGATACAGTACAAACAATACATACTCTTCAGCAAGGTGCCAAATAACTCCTGCCAGGACTGGACCAGTTCATAGAATTATAGAATCACAGAATCATAGAATCATAGAATACTTAGGGTTGGAAAGGACATTAAGATTACCTAGTTCCAACCCCCCTGCCATGAGCAGGGATACCTCACACTAAACCATGCCACCCATGGCTCTGTCCAACCTGGCCTTGAATACCGTCAGGGGTGGAGCACTCACAACTTCCTTGGGCAACCCATTCCAGTGCCTCACCACCCTTACAGTAAAGAACTTCTTCCTTATAT
>WYDI02003906.1:0-110856 GCA_009867235.2 Psittacus erithacus
CCCACAATGTGTCTGTATTTGCTTCAAACAATTTGCTGTTGAATTTAAGCTGAAAACCAACTTTCCCTTCTTTCCCATTGCAGAGAACTCCAGCCACGGGAAACTGCCTGACAGCAAAGGCAGAGTGAGCAGCTTGCTCCACAAGCCCGAGTTTCCAGATACAGACATGATGGAAGTCCTCATCTGAGCAGAGGACAGCGTCTTGAGGGTTTTGTGTGCATACGACCAGGTCCGAGATGGTCCTTGGTGTGCAACCCTTAAGAACGAACCCTGAGAGTTTGAGGAAAGAAACAGAAAGTTTGTGCCCAAAACAAAGCTTGAGTCTGGTATGTTGAGACTTTGGACCAGGCGAGGAGTCAAGAGCGCTGAAGAGGAGCAATGAAATGAACATATGGGGTTTTCTGAGCAGAAAAGGGCATTGAAGATGGAAAATGGCATGAGAAGGGGATCATTGAGGGAAAAGGAAACTGCATTTTCTGGTGTAAAGAGAAGGTAGCGAAGTTACAGACTGGGTGCACACTGCTGCTCTGTTTTCCTGCCTCTCTGCAGCTGGGACAGGGAGTGAAATCAGGCTCTTTAGAGGCCAGAGGGAGTTTCTGAATAACCCAGGAGAAACTCACATCTTCTTCCGTATCAGTTAACTTCTCAAAAGTATTTGCTGCTTAATCTCTGTGAATAATTGGTCCTTAGGTGTACACGGGAGGCTCTTGTGAGTATTTGTTTGAAGTGGTGTGGTTTTCCTGGGCAAGCAGGTCAGGTGCCTCTTTCCTGGCTGGACAAGTGTTGCTCTTGGAGCTGGATTCACAGTGCAAATATTCGTGTCTTGCAATCTTGGAGCTTGCTGAGAATTCTCTTTTTGGTAGGAGCAGTTGTTGGCTGGAATTCCCATGGAGGATGAATGTGGAAGGGGGAGGAGGGCCCAGCTGAAGCAACCCATGGGAAGGCTCCAGGAGGGAAGGTTGGAGGAGGATCCTAGCAGCTCCCTAAAAGGCTGTGCATTACATTCAGCGGGGGGTGTGTTTTCAGTGGAGTTAAGCTGGGTTTGCTTGTGAAGATGCCTCTTACCATGCACTGGTTCACAGTAGTGGAAGAATCAGTGTGTTTGTGGTAAGAATGGGCTTTTACCTTATTTTCAGTGCCTACAGCCAAATCCTACCTTCCTTGAGGATACAAACCTGCCGTTCAAGCTGACATGGAGCTGGGCATTAAGGGGTGTAGGATCAGGCGAGGAAAGGTTTAACTGCAAAGCAGTACATAAGCATCCTCTGTTTTCTGTGCTGAGCTGCAGTTTCTTTGCACCTTGTTTTACCCAGGATGAACACTGGTCATTTTCAGCTCAGTCCCTAATTCCTGTCAGAGGTAGTGACTGTGTAAGACAGCCAACTCCCCAGCTGTGTTATTTATGGCATGCCATTTGCTTTGTGCATTGCACATGCCAATAGGGAAGTTTTCCTCTGTAAGGTGTTTTTGTATTGGCTTTGCCGTTCCTGAACCTCGTGGTGCACTGTAATGGCACTAAGAAGATCTTGTCTTTGGGAAAGAGGGTGATGGGATTTTGTGTGAAGCTGCCAAGAGTGGAAGAGTGATGGGTGCTGGAAGTAACTGTGTGCTCAGGGCTAACTCAAGGCCATCCCTTCTTGTAGGTATTAAATCAGAGCCCTCAATTGTGAAAACACCAGGCACTTTAAACTCTGCTTTCACTGAAAACTGAAGTCCTCAAAGCCTTCAGGGGCCAGAGCCATGCACTCAACACTGCCTGGCTGATGCCTTTTGTATTTCAAAACCAATTGCTTTGTTAAGTCTATGCACTTACTTTTGTGTGTACATAGAATTACGTGTGTCAGTGTCTCCCTCTTCCTGATTTTTGCACTTGTTAAGGTAGCAGTAGGCAGGTTGTGCAGGCAAGTGAACTGTGCGTTTCGAGTATTAGCAGCTTTGCATTGTGAAACCAAATGTGTAAAACCCTTGGAAGATGTTATGCAGCTTAATATATGCTGTGTAAAATGGGTGTATTGGTTTTGTGTTTTTCTCTAAACTTAATTTAAACGTTGTGTTTGCATAAAAGCCAGGCCCATGAGTGGCATCAGTGCTGACCCACCTCTGTGGCCCTTCCTCAAACGTCTGTGGTTGGAGGAGGATGGGAGGAAGACAAAGCAAGGGAATACAGTGATGAGCATTTCATTTCATCATGTTTCTCCAGGAAATAAGGATACCGAGGTGCTTGGAAGTCCTTAAGCATTGTATTACCAGCTGAATTATTTCTTTTGATGAAACTGTTTAACAGGTTGGGTGCCGGCGGACAACTCAGCATCCAGCAGAAACAGTGTGGGATCAGTGTGCGTGATGTGGCTTTCAGTTATGTTTGGTAGTGATTCAGCTCAGCTTTTCCAAGTCAGCTAGAGCACAGCACTCCTCCTTCCCTTCGTGCAGACTACAGTCCCTCCAGCTCCTGCTATCCAAAGGTGTGTTTACAATTGGTGCTGCCTCAGATTCATGGTCACCTTACAGGCAGCTGTTCATTGGAGACTATGGTGTAGTCAACTCTTGTTGTAGGCAACAGCTCAAATAAATGCAAAGGTTCATTCTCCTTTATCATGTTGAGCTCAAGAGATGTTAGTTTTCCTGGATGGAATGTCTGGAGGACCAGTGGGTCTCCCCTCAGCCCGAGCACTAGCAGGACCTGCATGGAGTACTACTGCCATGTATCAGCCCCTCTCAGCAGAGCAGCACAACTCCATTTGTTCTGGTTTTCCCAGCTCTTGGAACTGTTTTGTGTTTTGGGAAACAGTGCTGTAGCCATTCCAGGTGACGTTGGTAACTGGTTGTAAAATACTGTCATTTCTTATTGTTGTTGGTTGTATAGAGAAGTGGGTGTACAGTGTTGTACAGCTGGAGGGTTATTTGTACATGGGGGGGAAGTGGGGAGCGTTATGTGTCACCCTCAGCAAATATTGATATTGTTGGTCAGCCAAAGATTTCTTATTCTTTGCTGTTTAAACTTGTGCCTTAACATTGTACATAATAAATGTATAAACATGTTTATTTTCTTACTTTTCCTGTGTGAATATATCGAGTCCTCAAGAGGAAAGGACTTCTTAAACAGTTGAAGCTTTGCACACCACGTGCTAAGACTAAGATGTGGTACCTCAGGATTCTTGACTGTAAGGGTCGTGAGGCACTGGAATGGGTTGCCCAAGGAAGTTGTGAATGCTCCATCCCTGGCAGTGTTCAAGGCCAGGCTGGACAGAGCCTTGGGTGACATGGTTTAGTGTGAGGTGCCCCTGCCACCTGGAAGTGGATGATCTTAAGGTCCCTTCCAACCCAAGCCATTCTATGATTCTATAACTTTAAGGTTGCCTCATCTCTGTTTTCACAGCTGTTCATGCAAGGCCCACAGCATGTGCCACCAGTAGGTGTATGAGGGCATGAAATCTGTGGCTCTGCAAAGCGAAGGGTCAAACTGGGAGCTTTGCCAAGCAAGGAGAGCAGGATTCTGACAAGATCACCTTCACTGAAGGAAATGGGGGTGGAAACTTAATGAGACGCTTTTGTATAGTGCTCACATTGGTTGATTTTTGTTCTGGAGGGTCTGGGGCTTCTTTATTTGGCAGGTTGGATCAGTGTGAGTGAGATACCCAAATACCTCCTAGATATAGATACTCCTGAGTTACTGTAATGTCTTCAGTAAGGCGTATAGATCAGATCCCATTTCAAGCTGTTGGGCAGGCGAGGGGAATGCTCCTGTGGAAATACTGCTTTATGCTTGCTTATGCAACTGGAATAAACAGGGGGAAGGAAGCAGAAGTTACCCAAGTGTGTGGCTCTGAGTAAGGGGGGTTTGCTCAGCAGGCTCTCACATGCTCTTCAAAGTGTCTGTTAGGAAATTCCTGAAGCAGGTCCCAGGGAGCTGCAGGAATGAAAGGCATGAAAGCCATTAAGGGCATCTCTCTCCTATGGGTTCTCTACTTGTCACAGCCTCCTCTCCCCGTATCCTCACACATGTTAAAAACCCAGCCTGCCCCGGGCAGGACTGTGTCAGCGAAGATGCTGGGGCTCTGCAGTAACTCGAGCGGTGGTTTGCTTCACCCACATGCCAGCGCCTCGCGCTCCCTGCGTGAGCAGACCCATCTGAGTGCTCCATCTTCAGTGGCAGCTGAAGTGGTGGTGGTGTCCTGGCTCTTTACCACCAAGAGCAAAAACCTGGGGATTGCTGAGACTGTGGCTTTTTAACGGGCAAGGTTTGACAGGAAATGTGGGGCTTAGCTTGATTTTTGAATGCCATGGAGAAAAGAAACTAATAGAGGCCAAACCAGCGCTGGGGTGGGAAAAGCTGTGTTCAGATAGAACAAGGAGGAGGTTTATCCCATTTTTGGGTTGTGTCTTCAGCATGGATCCTCAGCCAGTGAGAACATCACTGTAATGCTGTCTCCAAGTTAAGTACATTTTGCATATTAACCTCAGAAAAAACCATGGAAAGAAGCAAACTTCGAGGGTCAATTTGTTTAAATGTTAATATCCCTGATTACTCCGTGTTCCCAATACTGGGCAGCGGTCCCCTCGCTTGCCACATGTAGGGAGAGTGCTCAGAAGAGCTAAAAGTATTAGCAAATTTGCTATTTAGAAGCATTCCAAAATCACAAGTCAAGTGGCACCCAAAATGACTAGGCCTTTTCAGTCCAATTAACTTGGATTCAGTGCACTGTATAGCTGCGATGTCTTTTCTGCTTGGGTTTGTTGCCACATCCAGGGTTCTCTCCTGCCTGCGTTGTGGTGCACAAACGTACGGACAGCAGTGATTTGAAACAGCATTCTGGGGGAAAAGCTGTGATTTCTCGCATCATTGAGTACTTCTTGGGGCTGGATTTGAGGCACGCTGCAGTGAAGCATGTGCAAAGTGCAGGCATCATTACCAGCGGGAAGGATGCTGCCAGGGGTCTGCTTGCATTCAGGATCCCCAGTCTGAGGTCTGGATGCAACCCAACAAGGCAGTCTGGGTCTGAGCATCCTGCTTTGTTCCTGGACCACCCATAGCGAGGTTTTGGGGTACCCTGTGGTGGATGAGCTGCTCACCCAGACAGCAGGGGGTGGGTTGGTGCTACCTGGTGGGTCTGTGCTGGCCATCAGCCTGCAGTGGTGAGCGTTTGGAAGACCCCTATCCCCATCTCCTTACAGGTTGTAGCTCTACAGAGCTCACGGAAATTCGGGAAGCAGTCTTCCTCACTCCCATGGTGCAGGAATGCTGTTCAAAGGTCAGCCTTGGAGAGGGGCAGCACAGTGCAGGGATGTCCCTAAGGCCATGTGCTGGGCATGGACTCACCCCTTGAATTCCAGTACTAAAACCAGTGGACCCAGTGGTTCCACAAGGTAACAACCCCGCTCTCTGCAGCCCAAGACAGAGGGAGAACAGGGTGCAATGTGCAGCAGTGCGATACCTGCCTGAGGGGTGGGTGAAACACAGCAGCTGTCGTTGTTCCTGCAGTGATTAATGTCCATCCAGACCTTCACAGCCCTGTAAAACCAACCGCGAGTGCGCAGCGTTCCTGAGCTATAAAAGGCGCAGGAATTCATTGACTCGAGGTATGAAGCACCACAAGCTATTTTATTTCATACCAACCGCTTCAGCTTCACATGAATAAAATACCAGTGCGCATATTTTCCAGAGTAACCCTGCATGGCCTCGCCGCAGCCCGCACCTCGGTCTTCTGCCAGCACCCTCACTTTGATGTGCGATAGGGCAGTGATGAGAGACGAGACCCAGGTCTACGTTGGCCCCATATCTTATAGGGGGCTGAGAACCCATGGCTGGATGTTTGTGTTTCCCTGGGTACCACTTGGAGGGGCAGTGACAGAGCTATCAGCAGCCTAAAAGCTGGAGGATGGCAGTGCCCCCCTCCAGGAGACCATGCCTGCTCTAGTGGAAGGTGTCTCTGCCCATGGCAGGCAGTTGGAACTGGATGAGCTTTAAGGTCCCTTCCAACCCAAACCATTCTGGGATCATGGTGACCTCTCTGCCTGCTCAGTGGCCTCTTTCACTCCTGTTCATAGCCTCCCCCAGAGCCTGCCTGCCCTGGGAGCAGAAGTGGGGTGGGCAGCAGTGACCCTCCAGGCATAGGAAGCTGGGCTCAGGGCAAGGATGAAGGGCCGTGGCAGCAGCCGACATCCCTCTGCAGGCCCCAGCTGGGTACTTGATCAATCCAGGCAGGAGAAGTCCCGCTGGGAAGAAGCTGGGAGAGAATGGTGTGAGAAGGTGGAGGTCCCCTCAGTTTTAAGAAGCCCCTTCCTGGTAGGTTTGCTTTTACAATCACATTGTGATTGGGTACACACAAAAGAATTGCTGCTGAGGGGGTGAATTCCACCTGAGTTCAGAGCACACCCAGCAGCAAGTAGGCCAAGCATCAAATCCAGTGGTTTTCTGCTCTCACTGGAGGACCAGTGGCCGCCATGACTTTGCTCTGATGCTGTCTGTGCCCCAAGCCCATCAAAGCAGTGCTAAGACCTGGTGACTCCATGGGGAACATGGAGCACCCGAACCCCAGGACTGTTGAAGGAGCAGGATCAGTCTATCCCATCATCCAGGTGCAGCAGGAAACTGCTGACCTCCCCTTGGCACTGGTGAAGCAGGATGCAGGGATGGGGAACCCCCAGGGGCTGGAGAAGAGCCTGTGGACAGGGACATGGCTCACCTTACCCACAGGGAGCTCATGTGTGTTGTGTGGGTTTGGCCCCAGTTGGGTTTGGGGTTGAAGTGGGTTAGAGAGCCAAAGCCACGACCTGCACAAACCCATGTCTGGGGTGGGCACAGTGCTGGGGCAGCAGAACCTGGTGTGGAGTGGGGTGAGCAGAAGGGGCTGCACTGGGCTGTCCCCATCCATGCCCTGTTCTTCCACAGGGACACATCTCCAACCATGCCTTGCTCCTCTGGAGGAAACATCCGCACCCATGCCCAGTTTTCCT
Source organism: Psittacus erithacus (assembly GCA_009867235.2). Classification (NCBI taxonomy): domain Eukaryota; kingdom Metazoa; phylum Chordata; class Aves; order Psittaciformes; family Psittacidae; genus Psittacus; species Psittacus erithacus. Next base: position 6,955 of record WYDI02003906.1, read on the forward strand.
GCAGGGACATGTTCCTCCTCCATGCCCTGTTCCTCTGCAGAACGTGTCCTCATCCCGCACCCTGCTCACCCATGCTGCTGCTGACATCTGGCAGGCTCATCCTCACATCCTGCCCCTGCTCCATCCCTCTCACCCTCCTGTCTCCCACATCTTCTGACTCAACCCAAAACCAGGCAGGGAAAGCCCAGACATCAGGTCCTTGTGTGCCACCATTTCCCCTTGATTCCCTGTTTAGTTTTAAGACTAAACAGCTGGAAGAGGCTGCCCTCATTTAGGTGTTTGAACGGTGCCTTGCACAGTGGGGCCCAAAAGCACTGTCTCAAGCTGTAAACAGTATTATTATTACTGTTGTTATTATCGTTATTATTATCTGTGCATCAGCTCAGTGCTCCTCTGCTTTTAAAATGAAATCATTGTCCAAGTTCCTCAGCCTAAATGCGGTGCAGGAGTAAGCTCCCTCTCACTTAGGTGTTAATGATGCCTCACCCCCACCACAGGGCTTTTTTTAGCTGGATGAGCCTTTATGTTGGGATGCCACCAGCTCCTCATCGTGTTACCCAGCTCCTGCATGCAGGGCCCCGCAGCCTCACCCGACCCTGGCTGCAGCTTCGCTCCCAGCCCTGTCCCCAGACACCACCAACAGGTCCCAGCGCTGGTCTCCAGCTGCCCCGTGCCAGCTCCTGGGCAGCGAGGGGTCTGGCCATGTGCTGGAGCTGCTCACCCCTGCCCCTCCTGCCTGCTCTTCCCAGGCACTTAAACTGGGAAGGCTCCAGGATGGGAGTTGTGGGCTTCTTGTGTAGCACGCAGCACAGTCAGATTGTGGTCCAAAGGATTGCTCAGCCTGTAATGGTGATGCTGATGTTAGTACCAATGGTGATACAGTAATTACAGTAATAGCAATAGTAGAGGAAGAGATAGACCAAGAGGGTGCCACAGAAGTTGTGGCTGCTCCATCCCTGGCAGCATTCAAGGCCAGGTTGGAGGGGCTTGGAGCAACCTGGTCCAGTGGAAGGTGTCCCTGTCCGTGGCAGGGGGTTGGAACTGGATGAGCTTTAAGGTCCCTTCCAGCGCAAACCGGTCTGGGATTCCGTGACTCTATGAGTCCATGACAAGAGCAATAAAACTAAAACTGAGACTAAGAACAGGAGCAACCAGGTCTAGTTGAAGATGTCTGTGCTCATTGTAGGAGGGTTGGACTAGATAACCTTTAAAGGTCACTTCCAACCCAAACCGTTCTATGATAGGAATAAGAATAACAAAAAGAATAGAAATTGGAATAATAAGAAGAAAATAAGAACAATAAAAATAGGTGTAAGAATAAGAATAATAAGAAATTCCGTTCACCAAAGGGAATAAGAAAATCAGTGAGAAAAGAATAAGGATAAGGATAAGAATAAGAAATTCATTCTCCACAGGTGGCAAAATAAGGGTTAGAAGGTGAAGAACTTGATTCCAGAGTGTGCTGCATGTCCATGCTAGGAGAAGACTGTTTTTCCCCTGTGACTATGGGCTGCAGCCAGGGCAGCTCAAACTTAGGCCTTTCCAGGTAAAAACCTTGACCCAAGGCCAAGGCTTTGAGTTTGCATGGAGAAAACGGGATGATGTGCTCATGGGAACTGGGCTGCTCTTGAGAACTCTTCATGTTATTACATAGCCTGTGGGTGTGTAAGTCCTCTCCTCATCATCCAGCTGATCTTCCAGATCCAAACCAGCTATCACAGAGTGGGCTCATTTCGGTCTGAGAGAGGAATCTCATACACCTCTTTAGAGCAAACATTCCTAGCACTTGGCACCCGGCACCCGGCGGCTTTCTCCTTGGATCCTTTACCAGCAGCGAGGATTTTCCCATGTGAAAAATGCACTTGGAGCGCTGAAGAGACCTTTTTCAACACAAGGACTCACCTTTAGAAGGGAATTTGAGGCCTGCCCTGGGAGCAGCTCTGGTGTCACATCGTGTGACCTGCTCTGGGGTCCCAGAGCCCCATGGCGGTGCTGTGTTGTCATGAGCCATGGTAGTCCCTGCGGATCATAGCATGGAAGGGCGCAGCAGCCCCAGGGTTGCTCAGGCACTGAGCAGTGCCTGGGAATCCCCTCAGCAATCTTCTCCTCATCCACCAGCTCCATGTGTCCCTGTGCCAGCCTGTGGGACCATCATGGAAGCACATTGGAGACCACCCATCACCAATTGCATTTGCAGGGACTATCCTATTGGATGCTGCATGCATTGAAGGTTTCCCATAGCAGACCATCGGAGATAGAGGGAGAATTGGAAGGGACACGGGTGACAGTGCATGGTTTGCTGGGCAGTGTGGGGCATTGCTGGGCTGAGCATTGCAGCCGTTCCCCCTCATATTGATGAAACATCTCTGTTAAACCCCTCGAGTCTCTTCTAAACCTTTCCTTCCAGTGATGCAAATGGTTCTCAGTCATGTTAATATTTGTTTGGTCCATAAGATAGCCATGGATCACTTAGCTGTGAAGAGAACCATGTGTTTGGGATAAAGGTCAGAGGAATCAGCCCCAATGCAGTAAAGGCAGAACATGTTCCTCCACGTTTCAGGACAGGGGACAGAGATGTGAAGGACCTGATCTTATCTCCAGGAAGCAAACAGAAGAGAAGGAGCAGGGCTGGTCCTTGGGTGGTACTAAAACAACATATGGAAAAGAGGATGAAATGCTTTGTGATGTCTTTTATTGAGCTTTGCAACCATAGTGCTGAAAAACACTGGGGAGAGGTTGATAGAGTTCCTCCTAAGTTACCAGCAATAGTAACCTGCTGCAGCAGTGGAGTTGTTTGACATCCTATTTGTACCTAGGCCTCAAAGAATGCAGCCTTCCAAGACCCATAAGCCTCAAAGCTCCTCAAACGTTGCTGTTCCTCTGGATTAGGAGGATTACAAAGCTTCACAAGATGGCAGCAATGAAGAGGCAAAGGAGACCAGAAGATGAGCAGAATGCGCATCAAAAGGCCATACAAGGGTAGTGCTGACACTTACCTCTAGGTCATTAGGGTCAGGGTGGAAATGGACAGGGATTTCTGTGCTGTTGTCAAAGAGCTGATACTGTAAGCATGGGAGTGGTGTCTTTAATGATGACCTTAACTTCCTGTCACACTGCTGGTAATGATGAGATGCAGCTACTCATGGACACATCAGTCTGGTTTCATCGCTGAAGTATTAATTCATCAGGTGGAAGGGGTTTTGCTCGGCTTTGATAAGAAGTAAGGACATTATAAAGGAAATTGTCTACAAAAGTATCTTGGATCCAATGCCCTCGCTGTATTTCAATTTAAATGAAAAAACAGAAGTTAGTTTGCTGCTAAATTTTTCAGAGGGGGAATTTTGGGAAATTAAGGGAATTACTCAGGGGAACATACTGAATGTACAGCAATCTGAAATGCAAGCCCAGGCAAGAGAGGAAACCTCTCAGGGGAAAGGCCGGAGCCTTGACTGGATGAAGAATTATCACAAAAAGAGTATTAGGAATAACCACAGGCTTGCAATGGATGGAAAAAAGGATTAACCAGCAAAGAGAGGTTTATGTTAAAGGCCAGGCAGCGCAGGGGAACGTGGGAATTGCCAAAGTTGAGCTGTGTTAGATCTTGCAAAGGAAATTAAAACAACCAGCAAAAGGCTTGTGAGTCATAAATGAGAGAAGAAGAAAGAAATGAGGCTTCTGCATGCCCAGGGTGGGACCAGGGAGTCTGAACACACTAAAACTACATCACTCAAATGAGGCGGCTGTTCGGTGTCAGGCTTTGGGAAGAGAGAGGATGCTGAATCTCAGGCCAGACTGAAGATGGATGAATGGACATCATATGGAAACGACCACATCTAAAGGGGACAGGAATCTCAAAGAGCTGGGTGCATGGAAACTGGACCAGCTCCACCCCAGAGGTAAGGAAGAAACAGCCATGAAATTGCAAGTTCAGCAGCAAGTATTTGAAATTAACCTATGGCGGTTTAGAAGCGGTGCTGGAAAACAGTGATATAAGAAAGATGCCCTGGGTGAGGGCAGCTCCGCTCGTCTGCAGCAGTTCTGCCAAATGGGATTCTTGCTAGGGAATTGCTCAAGCTTCCCTGTACCACTGATCTAGGCAAACGAAAGGCATTCAGGCATATTTTGCTGGACTTCAGCACTTTCTGTTATTGTGTTCCATATGAAATTATACCTGGTGGGAGGGAACTGTGAGATGGGCAGCAAATGGGCTAAGGGAGATACCAGGGCTCTGCCTCAGTAAGGGCTTTCTCAGGCTCCTGGTGATCCTCAGGATCAGTGCTGGGGATCATTTGGCACTTCTGGCAATGCCAGTGGCACAAGGAATAATACGTGACTGAATTTGCTGTAACATAAATGTGTAATAATTTTCACCAAAAAACCCCCCAGTGATTTGCATGTCATTTTGGAGGAGCTGAACAACCCTGTGGAGTGGGATAGTGGAAATGGGATTAATTTTAATAGGACAAAAAAGCCTGAATTCATGGATAATGGCAATGTCCCCCAGCAAAAGGCATGCCAAACAGAGTTGATGATGAGCCATCAGCACAATGGGGTCCTGGAAGACCCAAGTACCACTTAATGGCAGTCTCCTGCTTTTGGAGGAGACATCCACAAAGAGGGGGAAACACAGCACATCCATGTTGTGGGGAAATGAGTCTAAACTGGGAAAGGTCCCAGGCTGAGCGAAGCAATGCAGAGCATACTAAATGCAAGGAGAATGTGGTGGCCCAGTTTTCGGCTTGCAGGATAGGGGCTGGATGGATGCTCTTGCCCTCTGTCAGAGTATGATGAGGGAAGGTTAGAAAGATGCCTAACCATCAGATTGCCCTTGGGATAGGGTCTTGCAGCTGCAGGTTCATTTCCTTCGGCATTCCATTTCCCATTCCAAGCTGTGCTGGAAAGGTCAGAGGTAATCTCCTTCAGAGATGGATCTGTCCCCATCAGCAGAACATCTGCGTGTCCCCAGTTCACTCTCCCATCTGTACATTATATAGCAGGAAGCCCACAGATGCTGAGCCAAGTTGCACATGAGATTTGAGATCACAACTGAGGGCTTGAAGCAGAGCCCCAGCTACCTCCTGGCCCCATACTGGACCCTGAGGTTCTGCTGTGTTGCTTACATGGCTGAGCTGCCTGAGCTGTGGCAATGATGTTGGGGATGCACCGTGCTTGGATCATGTGGTGCTCAGCTCACTCCAGGAAGTCCTGGTAGCAGGAGCTGCTTCCGTGCTGCTGCTCCCCAATGGAGAGGCTCAGGAGCATCTCCTGCTGCAGCAACAGTGATTTCATTTAAGGGTGTACTTTCATCCATCCCCAGTAGGAAAGGTCAGGAAGAACCTCTGGGATTTGTTGCTTTTAGTGGAAACAACATCCAAGCACATTTTCTCCCAGTGTTTCCAGCTATAAATACCCTGACTCCCTCCTGGGACCATGCTGGCCAGGACATCCCCAGGCTCAGGAGGGGACCCGGCAATGAACAACTGAGAGTGGATCTGCAGCAGGGAGCTGATGTGATGGAAACCAGACCTGAATGGATGGAAACCACCAAAAGGTGTTTAAGCGCAATTGCTTTTTACCTCCCTACTTTGAAGCAAGAATGTTTTGAACAGTGACACCTTGGGGTACCCTTTCCCACCCTTCCCTGGGTGGACAGGTCCACAGGTCCCAGGGCAGTGGAGCAGGAGATGTTGCTCTGAAGTTTTGGGTGCTTTCCCAGACTCCTTCCAGAAGGGAAGGCATTTGGGCAAAATGGGGATCAAAAGCAGCATCACCCAAATGGCACCATTTGGGCAAAAAGTGCTGCAAACCAGAAATCCCAGGGAAGTTGTGGACTGGTGCAATGACTTCTGACCCCACCTTGGGAAGCCTGAGCTTGCCGAGCACTCGGGAAGGAAGAGGGAGAGCCATGTGTGAGCCACATCCTTCTTTTAGTCATGAGTAACCTCACCCTCAGAGAGCAAAGTGAATTGTTTAAATGTCAACAGGAAAATGATTAGAAATTAAAGCTTCTGAGGCCAAAGTCCACCCCCAATCCCTGGGCAATCTCCCCCAGAAAATAACTCCTGAAACAAACAAAATGTTAATTGTTATTTGCCAGCTCACTGTGGCCTGGGATGCAGAGCCCACAAGAAGGCATCTCTCCCACCACCCACCTGGAGCACTGAGCCACAGGCTTTGATGTGCTCCCTGATACAGGGAATAGCAATGGAAAGCAAGAGCACAGTGAAGTGACCCCAATGAGGCCACCCAGAAACCAAAGCCATGAGTCACTGCTGCACAGCTCAGCCCACCCAAAGACACTTTCTGCCAAAACCCTTTGACTTGCACTTTGTGCAGTGATAGTCGTTAGATGGAACTAGATGGTCTTCACGTCCTTTCCAACCCTAGCTATTGATTCTATGATTCTATGGTGAGAGGAACTTTACCAAGCAGCACAGTCCCTGGAGACCAGCAGCACATTGCACACCCTGAGCATCAGTGTCATGCTCCATGTCCAACTACCCTGGACACACTGACACATACACACTTTTTCCAGGAGAAAGGATTCCCTGCTGATGCTGTAGGCCTCTTCCCACCAGATCCCTGCCAAGAAAAACAGTTGTTTAAGCAAGAGGAGAGGATTTGATCTGCTGAGACCTTGGTCTCTTTGCCCTGGGCTTCTGTGCCCTGAGGCTTAAAGAGGTGCCATTTGGCTGATGCTGCTTTTGAATTGCACATTGCTGCATGCCTATCCAAAAAAAGCTGCTGCAAGGCCCACAGAGCTATAAATAATAGTGGGAGTAATACCAGTAATCTCTTCATTAGGGGCTGTAGTGCTAGAACAAGGGGTAATGGGTTCAAACCTAAACAGGGAAAGTTCAGATTAGATATTAGGAAGAAGTTCTTTACTGTGAGGGTGGTGAGGCACTGGAATGGGTTACCTAAAGAAGTGGTAAATGTTCCATCCCTGGTGGTGCTCAAGATCAGGTTGGACAGAGCCTTGGGTCTAGAGGTCTAGGGTGAGGTGTCCCTGCCCATGGCAGGGGGTTGGAACTGGATGAACTTAAGGTCCTTTCCAACCCTAACTATTCTATGATTCAATGATTCTAACATCAACCATTCTTACATATCCACCAGTAAACTTAACTGTCTCAGCTTTTCAACCAGATGCTGCTATAGGCAACACCGCAACGTGACCTGCTGTCTGGCAGAGCAGAACTGAAAAGGGACGTGCAAACTCATCATGATATGTAACACTTTACAGGAAAAATCCACTCAAGGACCATGGAGCACTTCCCCAAGGCAAAGGGACCTACCCATGCAGCACCATGAAAAGGAGCTGCCTGCCATCCCCAGGGATGGAGGTGCTCAGAGCCAGACCCTTAAATCCATGCGGTCCCCATGGAAGTGCACGTTTGGTTTCCACTACACTTTCATGCCTCGGGAAGCAAGCCCACCACTCCAGTGGCTCTACTTGCTGCCCTTGAGACTGGCCCAAAGCACTTCCCCAGCTCCGCAGGGAGCTGGAGTGGGGATCAGCTTGTGGATAAATCACAACCCTTTCACTTTTCATCCCAGAGACATAAACCAATCCATACAGAGAAGCTGCAGGGCCCTTGAGAGGTCCCAGGTTTGGGACCCTCATTTTCACTCTCAGCCACATCACCCCTTGGTGTCACCCATTCAACACACAAAAGGCAAAGCCTGGGGGACCAACAAGACCTCAATACCAGATGCAGGAAGCACCCTTGTACACCGAATCAAGGTCCTTAAAATTGGATCCACATGTGGAGTATAGTCACTGCTGCACGCGAGAAAGACTGTGCCTCCCCATCGGTGATGCTGAGCCAGAGCATCCCAACAAGAGAGGAACAGAGGTCCCAGAGCTGGAATGGAGCCATCCCCTATGGGCAGGGAGGGACTTTGGCATGGGATGGGGTCTGAGCAGGGAGAGAGCTACCTCTGGCAGAAACATGGTAATTCCTGGCAGGATGCTGGGGCTGCCAGGAGTCCCTCCAGCTCCCAATAAAGCTCATTGTTTCTGGAAGCCAACAAAGCAAATCTTCCCTCCGGCTTGGCTGGTGCGGGGCAGGATGCTCAGCTCCAGAACGTGATCAAAGGGAAGCGAGGAGAGAAAATGAGTCAGGAAAAGATCATTCCTTTGGCACAGGGAAGTAATGGGAAGCTTTAGCACTGGGCATGGTCTAATGCAGTGGGGCAGTGGTTGCCCTACTGCCCCTCCACCCTCAGCCACTGCAGATCTGAGAAGAGCGCTAGAACTGGTCAGCCCTACAAAGATAACATCTTTTCTTCTGGTTTTCCAAAGAAAGAGGTTTCTATTCCTGGAAAAGATCCCCACAATAGAAGTGACCTTGATGTAAAACGCAATTTCTGTGTAAACAGATTACTCTAAATGTTGTTAAAGTATTAGTCTGTGCTACCATGACCCAACACGTCACAAACACCAGCCAGCAACAGAAGCTGAAAGCTCCTTCTTTGTCGCCTGGGGATGGTTTTTCTTTGACCCCTCTGAATCAGAGAATTGAAATGTTTTACTTGACTCAGTGTTTCATTTCCCCTCAAACTGCCAGAGCTGGAGGCACGTGGCAGGGAGCAGGGTGCTGTAGCTTTGCCTTGGTTGCTTGTGAGCTCCTTGCTCAATCATTTTAGAAGGAGAACACAAGCAAAAGATACCGTTTAAACAAGGCATAGGAAAATGATGCTGTCCTTCGTTCCTAAATGACAGCTGTCCCGTGCCAGATAAACACTGCTCGGCAGAGGGGAGTCAAAAATGCAACGTGTGATTGAGCATGGACAAGAAAACATACAGTGTATATAAAGGGAGCTTGTTTTCTTTTCTTCCTCTTGGGAATCTCTGCCCTTGCCTTGACCTGTCACACTCTATCTTATGGCCTATAACGCGGAAGAGCCCCTGGTGCTGTAACAACAAACAGGCCACTGCAAGAGAGATCCTGGGTGAGCGATTGAGGTTGTTTTGTCTTCACTGTGATCCCCACGTTGTGCTGGGGTAGCATTAAAGATTGCAAAGACGCAGTCGAGTGAGCTCAAGGCTTGGCTTTGGGACCTGGGTGCTTCAAAGGAAGATAATAAAACATTGGGATGTTTGCATGAGCATCGGGCTCCTTCCACGTGCCTAGCATTGAGGAGAAGGGGCGACTCTGTATGCGCACACAGTGGGGACCAGCTTTGCCTTTCTTTAAAGTCAGGCATTACAGAGGCAAGAAGAGGATTAAAATCCGTAAGGAGAACACACTGGATGCACTCCTCTGCTGGCAGAAGCTGGTTTAGCTGGAGACCCAGCGCTGGCCCCAACACATCCCTGCTGTCCCCGCTGTTTCTGCTGCATCAGCAAAGAAAACTTGTGGGGAGTTTCCAACTTGCTGACAACTCCCTTTCCTTCGGAACAGCAGCCGCTGGATTAGTCCCATAATGAAGCCATACGGCATCGATCCATCTCCCCCAGAGCCCAACCTGCCACCTCTGATGTGCAGCTCTCAGATACTCAGTTATTACTGTCCCTGTGGCTGGTGGGGACGGCTTGTCCCACCAGATACCCTGCACTCAGCAGGAAAAGAGGCGGCTGACTCCGGATGTTCAGGATATTCCAGAAAGGGCTTTGGTTTATTGTTATTTCCACTTAGAAAACACACTTCGCTAAAAAAAGAATTCCAAGTATACAGAAACATCTTGGTCTTGCTCTCCCATTTACAGCAGCGAGGACCAAGAATAACTCCGTTGCAGCCAGCAGTGTGATGCTGGGATAGAACCAGAGCCATGCCAGTCACAGGACTGATGTCTCAGAGCACTGGTTTTCGAGCATTCTGGGATAGAAATTGGATCTTTAAAGGCTCCCAGCTCCCTTTCAGACACTCCTTCACTCACTGCAGTTTCAGATGTTCCTCAGCATTTTCCTGGAGATGCTGAATGCTTTGGAAAACCTGTTGGCAGGTCCCTGAACTGGTTGTCAAAAGAGCAATGATGTGTGCTAAGACTCTGAAACTCATCCTTTGTGGCAGCTGACACAAGTCCTGCTGGCCTGTGAGAGCAGGTTGCATCTGGTCATGGTCAGTGAGTTACCACCTCCTTTACTAAGGCATGTTACAGGAGTGGGAAGAGCTTCTCTCTGCCTGTGTTACTCTGCTCATCTTTCCCGTTTATCCATCATATTCTGATCTCCCGATCTTTCCCCTTAATTTCACCATTTAGTATTATCTTTTCCTTTAATTTCCTGCACCTGCTAGCAGTGCTTTGCATCCATCGCCAGCTGAGCACAGTCCAAACACCCTCCAGGTCGAAGTCCCTCCTTTCATTCCCCTTTACCAAGCGTTCTCATAGCATGTCTCTGTTTTCTTGCTACACGTTCACCCCAGTTCTCAGGTCTGATATTCTTGGCAAAGAGTAGCTATTGGGGAAGAAATGGATAAAATGAAATAACAAACCCACTCCAAAGCAACACACACAAAGAGGAGCCAGGCAGGCAGGCACAGCAGTATGGAAAGGAAAGGCTTTATCCATAAACACTCCCATCTGCAATCAGCAGTTTCTAGTGACTATTAGAATTAAAATTGTTTCTGAGAGAGACCACTGCTACTTGACCAAAACCGTGTAATTTTAATAAAATCTTAATGCTGAAGGTCCTAACTTCTCATTCCCAACCTAGGTCCAGCCACACTCTTATGCTCTGCAGCTGAGCTATGGACAGCTCACAGACAACACTATGTTCCAAGCTCTGTCCTCCTGCGGGGTTTGACGTGGAAGGCAGAAGTCCATATAGGTTAGGGCCAGCCCAGGTGTGTCCCAGAGGGTGGCTGCATCCCTGATGAGACCACTGCCCACCACCTAGGTGCAGCACAGCCGCTGTCTGTGCCAACATCCGCCTTGTTGCACCTGGGACTGTGTTTTCTTCATCTCTCTTCAGTGCTCCACCAGACTGGCAGAAGACATCAGTGCCCAGGTCCTGCTGCAGGACCACCAGTGGCTGATAGCCTTCAGACTGAGGAACCCAGTGCATGAGCATGAACTTATCAAGGGACCAACACTGAGCATTTCCCCCTCCATCCTCTGCCTCAAGTGCTATCAATTCAGACCTCCTGCACCTCTGTTGTGAGCATTGGGGCTACCAGATGTTCTAAGGTGGGTCCTTGCCTCGTTCCCCATTTGGCAGAAGCTTTGTTCTTGACCAGCAGTTAAGTTTCATTCTAAAAGCTGACAGGAGATAGAAGGAGAAGTTCTGCGTATAGGAACATTTCTGTGGGTATCTTCTTCCTCCCCCTGAATCTGCACTGCAGAGCATCAGGCATAGAGAAAGCAAGCAAATCACAGAAGCCCTACATGTGACTCTGGCTTTCCTTGGAAGAGAATTAAGGTTTCAGTCCCTAACCAGCCCTGACTGCAGATATGAGTAACCACTTTAGCCCTAAGCACTTTCTGAGCATCAGCACATCCCTTCAAGGCTTGATTCCTCCACACTTTGAAGTGAAGCATTTCAAGGCAACATCCCACATCCACGTCATGGTTTGACCTTGTGCTCAGATCTTGCCTCCAGCATGAGAGACTTTGAGGTATTTGTAGCTGTAGAAAGAAGCAGAGATAACCCATTGGGCATGGCTGAGAGGAGACACCAAGCTGTCACCACAGCAAGCACCGGCTGAGCTGCCCATGAGGCACTCAAATGTGAACAGACCAAGCACCAAGATCACCTCTGCCCCAGCGTTTATTTCAAACAAAGTTCAAGCTAACAGGGAACTGGAACTTACCAAAAAGGTGCTTTTTTAATAACAGAATGATATGAAGTCTAATATTCAGCCATCTACTTGACGAAGACAAATAGGTGCTAAACACTTCAGAACCTTGCATACACACAGCACAGTTATTTCCAGCTGCAGGGCTATCATTAAGCTTTATTCCTCACAGTATTAATCCCTTTAGAATTATAAAACATATTCCAAGTAAATGTTTTGAAGAGAAGGCTTAAACCAAACAACTTAGAAGTTTAACTTAAGCCCTGTGGAAAACAGGTCCTGGGTTTCATTTCCAATGCTACACTGAGAATAATAATAAACAAGGAGAAACTGAAGCAAATGGCTCTGTTTCAAGCCACTGGTTACAGTAGTTCAGGTGTTCATCATCACTGAACGATACTACAAAGCATCCTGTTGTGTAGCTTATAAAAGCTGCCGGATTAAACAGTCCTGATCAGTAGGAATTGTAAAATACCGCATTCCCCGAAGTGCCCAACGTTTCTTCCACTTCACTTCCCAGGATAGCTGCCTTCCCAGCTCCACTGCCTTTGTTCAGAGCTGTTTGTCACACTTAACAGAGGCTCCTGGAAAAAAAACCTATGCTGGGAGCAGAGGTGCAGATCATCAAATGCTGATTTTCCTCAAGATCTCAGTGTCACACTGCAGCTTTACAAGAACAAGTGATGTGTTTGGCTTTTCCGAGAGGCATGGTAGAAAATGGAACATCAATACAGCAGCAGCACAGGGCGCTTTAGCTTTCCAGTACTGGTGAAGGAAATTCAGTAGTTAATGATGCAAAACCCACCAAGAGATAAGGTTTGAGATGCCTTAATTATCACACTGTGTTAGTGTACCGTTGAGCCCTCAGGCTGTGGGTCAGCTTACACTGCAGGAGGCTAAAATACAAAAGCTTTAGAGGGAGGTCAGAGATAGGATCTGCAAATTCTATGGCTGAGCTGAACAATAATGCCACAAAAAGCCTGAAATAAAGCTCCAGCCTGGAGCTATCAGGTCCCTATGGCTCTTGCTCCAGAATCAGAAAGGAAGAAAGCTACTGAGAAGAATGACTGAGGACACCCATGCAAGGTTAAGGAAGAGGTGTTCTGCAGGTGTGAAGAACAACTGCCTGAGAGTCCAAGGAAGCCCTCGTCCAACCCCAACCATTTGAATTCTTAGAGGTACTATTTTCTCTAAGAAGAGTTTGTTTACTTCGAGTACACAGACGATGGCATTACGCACTTGTGATTTCCATGAATGTATTCAACTGGGTTTTTGGCTACATCTCCCCCTCTCTGACACAAGTGCATGCTCTTTTTGGCACAGTGATTACACCCTGTAATACTGTAAGAGCAGTATAATTTTTGCTGTTGCTGTGACAACCATGCTGCTGGTCAGACCTGAAGCAGTAGCTGGCTTCTCCACTGCCAGATCCTGAAAAGCACAGCTCTTTGCTCCTTTGCCCTTCTAAATAAGCTGCCTATACATAAAGATTTTAGTAGCTTTAAAATAAAGAGGGAATTAAAACCTCTTTTTCTGCTTCCAAGAATTGTAAGGTAGTTTGAAGAAGAATCCCAGACTGGTTTGTGTTGGAAGGGACCTTAAAGCTCATCCACTTCCAATCCCCTGCCACAGACAGGGACAACTTCCACTAGACCAGGTTGCACCAAGCCCCGTCCAACCTGGCCTTGAACACTGCCGGGGATGGGGCAGTCACAGCTTTTCCAGGCAATCTGTGCCAGGGCCTCAGCACCCTCACAGCAGAGAGGTTCTGCCTAAGATCTAATCTTGATCTCCCCTATTTCAGTTTAAAGCCATTCCCCCTTGTCCTATTACTACATACCCTTGTAAAAAGCCCCTCTCCAGCATTGTCAGCCCTTTTAGGTACTAGAAGACTGTCGTAAAGTCTCCCCTGAGCCTTCTCTTCTGCAGGCTGAACACACTCTGTGTTTCTGTGAAGAAACAAACACATATTCCTCTAGTAGCTGTAGAAGCTCACATGACCTTAAGCACACTGAAAATCAGGCTTTCAATTAAATACGGGTATTAGCTGCTGGCATTAGTACACTAATGAAAGCATGAGAAACATAGCTAAAGGTAATGAAAGCTTTTAAAGGATACCAGAGACATGCCCAAGAAAAAAAGAAAAAAAAAAATCAAACACTGTGCTCAACATTTACTCTCTTTAAAAGAAAACCAGATGTATTTTCAAATTAAGAACTTGAAACTAATAGTATTACTATGAAATGGTGCCTGTAAGAATGAACAAGACTGAGCATAACATAGGCTAGGAAAAGGGCAAGAATTTTACATAAACATATCTGAGTTCTGCTGCTGTAGCCTTCTAGGTAGGGAGGAAATTACCACATTTTGCAAACATTAGACTCGTACCCACTGCATCACTTGGCCATGATTTCAAATGCAACCAAGATGATAGAAATGAAGAAACAAAAAAATCCCTTTAAAACCAAGATATTTTTCATTCATATTTTATACTGTCTTAAGTGTTAAAATGGACATTTAAGAAGCAAACAAAGTCTACCTGGGTATCTTGAGGAGATCACTCCTTTAATAAAAGCACTTGCAAGTTTGTGACAACATTTAGTAATGAACCACACTGAACCATGCAGCCACATGGCTGTGGCTGAGGGACTCAGCACTGTAGCGGTCAGTTAAGGAGGAAAACTGCAATGGTTCCACAGAACATCCCCTGCTCAATCCTCCCCTGAGCATCACCTGGTGCTGCTCCACAAGCGCTGAGCCAGAACAGCCCAGAAAGCAGGACTGCTATGAACCTGGAGCCACCCCCAAAAACTGTAACTTGGTTGACAGTAAAAGAAACTAAAAAGGAAGATTATTAACTAAGTTTCTAAGAAGCTATTCAGAGGAAGTCCAATTTGCTGCAGGAAGTATAGCTCTCTTCAGTTCACACTGCTTATCATACTCAGCCACTCTCCATCTTTGATATTACTGATGTTTACATAAGTAGCATAAGTTACAAACCACCATCACTATAAATACAGGTTGCGTTGGAAAGCAATTTAAGCAACTGGAAGTACTTATTGCAAACCAGCTTTTCTCTGCCATTGACCTGGCAGCTAGTAAAAAGCAATGTGAACAGTAAAAAGCATGTGAACAGAAAAACATTCATGAAACACAAACTGATTTAATTAGAACTGAAAAGGAAGACATACTGCAGGAATAAAAACTCAATACACAGCAATTATGAATTATGAAGCTGATGATGGTGATCTTGGAAAAGTATATGGGAATTCATGACCAAGTATTCAGCCTTGAATTCTGAGGGGAAGGGAGGGAACACCCATGACCTTCTGAGTCCTTCAGCACCACTGCACATAAAACTGTACTACTTGATGTATTTTTCCATGAATTTTTTGTGGAATTCTGATCGCAGAGTATCATTCACGAATCTTTTGTCCTTTTTGGATTCATCTAAACCCTTGGCACAATTCTTGAAGACAACATCATCATCCCATCTGAAAAGAAAAGTTTGGAACTTCAGTAAGCTTGTATGAAGATGAGATGCAACTTCCAGAAATACATACGTGAAGCTTGGCCCTCCTATTTAAATGTACATAGAACAAGCAGACACTAGGATTAGATCTTAAAGAAAAAATAAATCCATTTTTCTAATCCAAGCCATCTCCTACATGCTCCTGAGTTAGAAGTGAGATGAGTATCAGTAGATCAAAGATTATCTGATCTTACAGAAAATAAAGACCATCCAAGCAGAGCAGAAAAAAACCCCTTTAATCTAATGGCCCTATTTTTGAGATACACAACAGTCACTGGAATATTTGCAAACAAGAACTGTATTGAGAAAAAACTGCTAATCACTAATTCTAGTTACACTATACAAAATAAATAAAAGCTTCCAAACCAGCCAGATTTTAAAGGGAAGCACAACATCAAATTATTTTAGGAACTCCGGTCCTGTTACTTTAGTCCTGTTTGTCTGCACAATGCCAGACAAACTCAATTCTCAATCTCTCTTTCCCTCTTTTTTAAACCAAAGGAGCAGGACGATTTGCTCAGAGAAATGCAGAAGACCATCACCACATGCATCACTATCCTGATCCTGTATTACACTGCTGTGACAAGGTCTGAGGAAGGAAGTAAATCCAGCAGCAGTGGTAATGTTTTCTGACTCAGAGTATCAAGAGGGAGCAAGGGGATGGGTGTCAGAGTACAGGGTGCACAGTACCTCCTCTTCACTTTGAAGTTTGCTTGAGGCTGTGCTGGGCCAGTAAGGTTCAGCAGTGGGTTACCACTCAGGATATTCTCCATTCGAATTCTTTCTTCTTCAGCCTTTTGCTCTTGTTCCTGTGAACCAGAAATTGATGTATTACTTTTCTAAGCCACTCTTCTCATCTAGTTGGTAGAAAGAGACATTATTTAGCCATGAACACTTACACAGATACAGCTTTAATTCCTAACTCAAGACTTCTCAGGGCATTTGACACTTACATATGGGTAAAATAAGGACAGAAGCAGAGATACCCTAAAGAGCTTAACATGGCTAATAAAGTGTCAATCTAGCAACATTCCTGTCTGCTCTCTTACCTCTGATGTTCCATCAAACATTTAGTTCAATTCCAGCTTTACCATTTACATATTTATTATATTAAAAACTGTATACAGATTAAAAGCTTTTCTTTATCCTCATGAGAAAAGAAAGTACATTATACAGTAGTCATTAGGTGGAAGAAACTTTACAGTATGCTGAAACTTCTTTATCTTCAGCAATCTGCTTGGGTTTTACAACTACAACTTCCTAAGGGATCAATTAAAATGAACACTGAGAAATCTAAGGTGACACTGAGCAGTGGAAGTCATAAGACTATTTAAAAGTTCCAATATTAAGGAACAGAATAATTTTCGTCTCCCAACTTCGTCTTGTACTATCAAAAGCACATAACTCAAGCCTAAGCAAAGCAATGCACTACAGGCAATACAAAGTACATTTCACTGCCCACACTTCCAAGCTGTATTAATATATTTAGTGACTTAAATGTTCACAGACATCAAAATGAATGTGTAATATTCATTTTACATCAGTGCATTTTTCCATAAGCTTTCAAATACACTGCAAGGGCCGCCCTTTGATGAAAGTAGCAGAATAAGTTTGGATGACTAACTAGGTCTCCCACTCCCTATATGCTTAAGTGTGGTCTGAAGACATTCTAGTTAAAAAATACACTGACGTCTCATTAGCACTGTTGGAAACTAAAACTATGGCTTATAAGAAATTATGTAAATGAAAGACAAAGAGATCACAAGGCTGTGTTGGGCTTTTTTACCCAAAACAACACAAAATCCAAGGCTGAGGGGATCCGAAAAGAGGAAACGTGTTTCTTGGTGATAGTGGTTACAAGGTTTAAGTGTAAACTTGAACACTGATGCTAGCCAGAGCTCTCTACCATCTAACATTTAATCAATACCAAGAGATACATTACTAAAGCTATCTACAATTTATGATGCTTTTCAATTGGACTGATCAGGTATGTGAAATATTCCTATCACCCCAACTCTATTCCAACTCTCTTAAGAACAATACCACATTAACATACATAGGAATACCATGCATAGATGATGCCTGGCCACTGGCAAAGATTTTACCTTTCAAAGCCTACCTGAGCTTTAGTTACAAAAACCCACCTACCACTGCTTCTCACAAATACAATGTAGAACCAGCTGCAATTAATTGCCAGTAGGATGGCAGTATTACATTTTTGTTTATTTACTGGGGCGGTAGTAACAACTGAAGCTGGAATGCAAATGTTGGATTTAAAGCTATGTTTGAAAATGCAAAACTTCAGTTTATCATAGACTGGTTTGGGTTGGAAGGGACCTTAAAGTCCATCCAGTTCCAACCCCCTGCCATGGGCAAGGACACGTTCCACTAGATGAGGTCGCTCCAAGCCCTGTCCAACCTGGCTTTGAACACTGCCAGGGATGGGGCAGCCACAGCTTCTCTGGGCACCCTGTGCCAGCGCCTCAGCACCCTCACAGGCAAGAATTTTTTTCCTAATGTCTAATCTCAGTCTACCCTCTTTCGTCCTAAAGCCATTCTCCCTTGTCCTATTAATACAGGCCCTTGTCAAAAGTCCCTCTCCAGATTTCTTGCAGGCATCTTTTAGTTACTAGAAGGCCGCTGTAAGGCTCCCCTGGAGCTTCCTCTTATCCAGGCTGAACAAGCCCATCTCTCAGCCTGTCTCCATAGCGGAGATGCCCTAGCCCTGTGATCATCTTCGTGGCCTCCTCCAGACTCACTCCAACAGCTCCATGTCCCTCTTGTGTTGGGGGCCCCAGAGTTGGATGCAGCACTGCAGGGGATAGTTATAAGAGCAGAATAGAGGCAGAATCCCTTCCCTCGTCCTACTGGTCACACTCCTGATGCACCCCAGGACATAGTTTCTGGGCTGCAAGCACACACTGCCAGGTCATGTCCAGTCTTCCATCAACCAACATCCCCAAGTCATTCTCGTGCTGCTCCCAAACAAGTCTCTCTCTTTTATCTGCTTTACATAACCCACGCAATATCCTTCAGGCTCAAATAGCCCGACATAGCTCACTTTCTGGTAGTGAAAAAAAAAAGTATTATCAAACTGAAGTGATGAAATGTGGTGATAGAAAGAAAAAAAAATTACAAAAAAGGAATATCAAAACTGAAATAACACTTTTAAGAAGTATTACACTACAAGTAGTATAAGACTAAGAGTGGGATTTAGCTCCAGATTAAGACACCTACAAGTAGACATCTGCATCTGTTTGTAGGCAGTTGAGCTCACATCTCAGGGAGATCCACAGAATACAGTTCAGAGAGATCTAGAGAACACAGTAAGAACTCAAGATGGCTTTTCTGCTCACACTGAATTACACACACAGAGGACACCAACTGTGCTCCAGGCTCTACTGACTGCACCTCCCCTGCACCACCATGGAAGCTGGCATACAGAACTTGTACATCGACCCAAACAACTTGGCACTTCAAGCTCCACTAAGTTCTGTCCAAAACTGCTACTTGCTAGCAAAAAGCTACACTGATCAAGTTAACCACAATTCCGGAGGACTGGAGGGCAGCAAAAATTGCACTATAATTAAAAGAAGTGGTAGGGGCAATCTCAGGAATTTCAAATGATTACATTTTACTTTTGCACCTATTACATTACTAAAACCAATTATGAACATAATGCAAGCAGAAGCTGTCAAATGTTCTTGTACAGTGACAACAGGTACAGAAAACATCCATCAGTCTTATTTTCAAACACTGATTTTCCGTATTCACGGTACAAGATGCTGCAGAGCCCCTGGCACTTGGTGCAATCCTCTGCTGCTTCTCAGCTCTACTCAAAACCAGAACTCTCTTGTCTTTCAGACACGCAGAGGCAGAACAAGTAGAAGTAGTAACAAACTGCGTAAGTTTATCTTTGTCATTAAAGATCAACAGATGAAAGTCTGAAAGCAAACAGGGAACAGCTCTGTTGAGTAAGGCAGTACCAGGTTTAGGCGCATTACAAAGACCCGACACACATGATAATTCATCTATGGAATTCAGGCATTCAAAGTCCCTGCCCATGGCAGGGAGGTTGGAACTAGAGGATCTTTTATGGTCCCTTCCAACCCAAACCACTCTATGATGGAGCTGTTCCAGGCTGGATGACATTTCAATGTATTTGCCACAAATTTTAGGAAGAAGACTAATTCCAAAGATTAGCCTTGAATATTTTTTGTATTATTTGGCTTCACTAAAAACTCCCAAACAAGGTATCCAAGATTTTAAACAAGGTAATTTACCAAGTTTTGTATCTTGGAGGCATGACATGAAGGAAATACGAGGCGTGGTGTAAAACTGACATTTACACTTAAGCTGAGTAATGCATTTTGGCCAGAGCTGCAGAATCCCTCATCTCCAGCCAAAAGAGGTTTTCATTACGTTCCACAACTTTCCACATAAATCTTCTACTGCTCATCCTGCTGAAAGCTCCAGGCAATGGAGCATGGGTTGTACCAAATCTAACAGACCAGACATAACCTTCATAGCTGTCTGAGCTTCACACCTCTGAGGCACCATCAAATGCAGCTGTTCACAGAATAAGAGGCTTTGGTTGCTCCAAAGCCTGCATTGTTCTTTTGTGTGGTGGAACAAAGGCTTATTAAGCTGAAACACTATGGCTACAACAAACCCACAACACAAGAAAGGCCTAAGGGGAAAAATAATACATGTGCATTCACTTCACCCTTTCTAAAGTAATGCCTCTTTGCCTGTCCTTTCTGGAAGAGGTTCCAACTCTTTTCCTATGCCATGTTCACAAAAATCCTGCTCTAGATGATTCTCTCCCTGCAGACAGCAGGACTGTGCTTTTCAATGGCAGCATGTTGCTCCAGCTACCTACAGAGATGAACTGGATGTCAACCACGTTGTAACCACTGTGCTAGAGGTAGAGACAACAGAAGAGCAATATTATGGTGCAGGGAATGAGACTGGACTGGCAGAGAGTCCCACACCCCCAGAAAGCAGATGGAGACGCTGCCCTGTGAATGGATCTCACAGCAAGACTTCATTGTACAACTGAACTCACCATGTGGCATCACAGCTGGGGAAAGAAAAAAGGAGGACAAAATGTATTAACCTTAGCTAAACAATTATTCTTTATCTTGCTGTAAGAATAACAGTCCCTTGGCATATTTGTTTCTGACCACAAAGGAAAAAGAAACATTATTGTTACCATGGTTATTTTTTTTTAGTATAGCTCCTACCCTTAGCACAGAGCAAGTGCTGAAATTCCTGAAATGGCTCTGTTGTATTACAGTTACCCTACTCGGGTTTTAGGGATGTGAAGTAGCTGAATGAAAACCTGAAATACCCACATTTAATTGAAGACTGAAAAAAAAATATATCAATCGCACAACCTTATTTAAATGCTAAATTGTGAATGACAAACTATGACAGCAGCAGGGAATGAAGCAAGTTTCACCCCAGTTATTTAATCCAATGCAAATTCCTAACTATGTAATACAGCGATTCACATAACTGATTGAAATCTCAAGAGCACAGAGTAATCCCAACTGTGGTGTCTATAAACAGATTTGTTGTCATTTTGCTCACAAGGAAGGGGACGTTATCGTCAGATCTTGGAAAGAAAAAGTATTGTGAGCATGTCTCTAACATTTAATGAAGAAACATATTCTGCTTTTGACTCTTTTTGCATACCTGCTTTTGCCTCTTTACTGAAATTATT
The DNA here is from genome assembly GCA_009867235.2 of Psittacus erithacus. Classification (NCBI taxonomy): domain Eukaryota; kingdom Metazoa; phylum Chordata; class Aves; order Psittaciformes; family Psittacidae; genus Psittacus; species Psittacus erithacus. Next base: position 27,956 of record WYDI02003906.1, read on the forward strand.
TTTTCATCAATCTTAATCATTGAGACCCTTAAAATTTAAGTGAAAGGGTTAATGTCTATCAAGATTCATCTTCTAATGTTTTATGTGAAGTCCGTGACATGGTTAAAACCCAGGACACAGCTAAGATCTGTTTTGGCCTTTGGTAAAGTGATATATTCAGTTATAGAGGGTGGTGAGGCACTGGAACCGACTGCCCAAAGAAGCGATAAATGTCCCATCTCTGGCAGTGTTCAAGCCCAGGTTGGACAGAGACCTGGGTGACATTTCTAGTGTGAAGCATCCCTGCCCATGGCAGGGGGGTTGGAACTAGATGATCTTCAGGTCCTTTCCAACCCAAACTATTCTATGGTTCTGTAATTGATAAACACTTGGTGAAATAAAACTGTTGAACCCAAGCCAACAACTTTCAGTCTGTTCTCAGATAAGCACAAAAAGACTGGATGTTAAAATAGCTTTGCTGGAATTGCACATTCAGCTGCTCACTGGTTTGAGGTTTGGTTTTAATTATTTACATTTACCTTTTAAGGAAGTGCTCAAAAACCGAAAATCAAGAGCACTGTAAATGCTGGATTTGGAATACTGAAATGTTCTCCATGAAACCTATCCATGGGTACTTCACACACACAGCAGAGCTGTGCTTGTAGAGTTTTAGACAGACTCAGAATTGGGACAGAAATGGCTTTCAACTCTAAAATGTTTTGGTCAGCTTAGTGTCTACTAGAAACAACCTGAGAGATTAAAACTGTGCAGAGCTGGAGGAAAGTCAGGGAGACTCCCCAGCTCAATCAGGTTTTAAAAACATGTGCAGTATTTATTTAATGTTTCTACAGAATTCAAGGGAATTTAAGCATTTTGAGACGTTAACAAGCCTTGACAGGACTCGCTTATTTGGTTGATAAACTATTTGTGACACAGATTACAGGGAAGGTATCAGCGTGAAGGCAGTTAGACCTTCTCAATTCTAATACTTGTCAAAATTAAGTTTAGAGGATTTTTACGGAAATTAGTATTACCACAGAAGGGAAATTAACAGAGGGCATGATGAACTGAAAAAAAAGCAGTTTCTCATCTTTTGTTTTTAACTGCTGTCTCACCAGAGATGCATTTGAAAAGGAGTCTTCCTTTCACAGCAACTTAAATACTGGACACCAAAGTGATGATGGAAAATAGTTAACAAAGATACAGCTTACTTTAAAGGAAGTCTCAGAAACTACTGGAACAGCATTTTAATAAATCAAAATAACTGAACAGGGTAAAAATTGCATTTTGCATGAATCTGGGATATATTAGTATATTTTACCCACTGTATCTTGTTACAACCCTGGCATGTGCCAAGAAGATGCAGAGACACGTTAATCTGTCTGCATAACAAAGAGATTTGAGAATGATGAGTGAACAGGCACTCACCCTGCAGTTTCCCTTTGCTGTCCAACTCTGTCTATTATGGACAGCACAGTTTCAGCATATAAACCACCCCTCTATGTGAATTAGGACTAACAGCAACTACACAATTAAGACTTTATATGATGTTATCCTGAAGTCAGATGCATGACTAATATAGGGTTACTTACAAAACTGGGTTTAAATTACGGTTTGCAAAACATAAACAACATGAAAAAAAACCCCACATATCTGAAGGGGAAAAGGATTTCTATAAGATGGCTATAAAATGCTTTGCCAGTAACACCTTATTTCAAAGCCATGGAAAACAAGGCATAAACTAAGAAGGTTGCACCACTAAAGCCAACACACATACATGATCACTCCTAAGGAGACTTGTGCTCCTAAAGACTTTTCAAGACCGCACCCCACCTTGGTTTCTACTTTTGCCATCAACATTGTCTTAGTTTCCTATTCTCAGAACAAGAAAATAAAATCCCAAGTACCTGTAGAGCAATCACTATTTACTAAAGATGTCAATTTTTAAGAGAGCTTATTTGCCACCAACCAGTCTCAGGATGAACAGAACATACAATGAGTGTGCAATAGCACGCACTACTGCAAGTAAGTCACTAGCGCTATTTTTTAGGAAGAAACGAACATTAATTTCAGATAAGTGCATGTGTATTCAGTATGCACATAGCATTGGACATGATAAACCCTGCTTCCAGGGAAAGGAGAACATCCATGAAGGTAAAAAACAATACCAGTTAAGAGACAGCAAAATAAACCAAGTGCTATACTAAATAATTCATAGCTTTCAGCACCCTCTAGTGACAAAACATCCTAGAGATGGTAACGTTCCTGCATTCTCCACAGGAACAGAGAAGCATGCACTTGGTCTGTGCTGCAATTTACTGCCATTCTTTTTACAATGCAAGTTTTCTATAGTGAAATGTGACAAGTTATGCTTTTTAATCCAGATGTGCAATTACAACTACCAAGCAAAGTAAAAAACCCCTACCGATCTAAGCTTTCATTTTATGCACTGTTCAGAACAGCTGAAGGAGAAGTCTTTCCTAGACATAGCTACCCTAACTTTGTAAGTTAGTACATTTCACACAGGAACACCTGGAATAACTGTTGCCAGTGTTTTTCAGTCATTTTCACCATGTTATTATTGCAGAATGCAATTTAATTACTATGTGATGTACTTCAAATGCCTCAGTAAAGAGATGAGAGATGCTTTCAGACACACTACAATGTAAAAGACCACCCACAAGCCAGATGGAGAACTGAGTATCAACAGCCTTTTACAGCAACATTTCTGCACTGAAACAGCACAGTATAGAAGCTTTTACCCTTCCAAAGTACTTCACTCCAAAATTGCTTCAAACTCGGAACAGAGCTCACTGGTTTTGCTGATTCTAAAGGTATATTTCTGTATTAGTCTGGAGTAAGCACATACTCCACTGCTGCTTACAGCAGTTAAACATTTTTCTCTGCTGGCTGTCCCTAGTTTCTGCTAGATGTTATGCCCTACTCACTGCCAGCTCACTCTACTGGAGAGCATTCTTCAAAACCATTAAACTATAAAAGTTTGGGTGTTAATCTAGAGAAAAGGTTACAAATAGTTCAGAGACATCAAAGTTGTCACAGTACCCTTTGATTAGCCTCTTGATCAGCATTTACGTTTATTTAGCATGCTCTAAAGGTGGCTTGTTTGGGGGATGTGGGGGGTGTGTTTCTTTGCTTTGGAGTTTTTGTTTTCTTTTTTTTTTACGCTAATCATAGAATTGTAGAATCAAATAGGTTGGAAAGGGCTTTTAATATCATCAAGTCCAATCATTACCTCAGGACTGCCAGGGCTAAACCATATCACTAAGGGACTCATCTACATGGTTTTTGAACACTTCCAGGGATGGTGATTCCACCACTGCCTTGGGCAGCCTGTTCCAAACATACAAAACTGCTCCAACTGGAGCATGCAACATTTTTCAAAAGCACTAAAACTATTTAAGTCCCACTCAGAAAAAGAAAGTGGCTACTAAAAGTGGAAGAGGGAATCTTGCACATACCCACCACTTCTGCTACATCACCAGAGGCAGAGCATTTCAGTAAGGCATATGAAACACCTGGGCTCTAAACATTGCTGCAATACAATGTTACAGCCAGTACAGTTCATCCTAAATCCTGATCAGCTTGGCAACACAGACTACACTCACGAAACAGTCTCTAGAAGTCCATTCATCCATCAGGGATTTTGCTCATCCACTCCATCCCAACAATCTCTCTTACACCAAGGAGGTGTTGGAGCCAACAGCATAGGATTTGATCCTGTTCATGGGGAAACAATCTCTAACCACAGGTTGTCCATTAAAGAAAAAAATAATCTTGACACCAATTATTAGATAGAAGAATAAATGCATCATATCTGAGAAGAGTTTTGAAGGACACTTACTTTATTTACCAGTTGCCACTCATCCTAAGTACTTAAGGCACACCAGTTTCAATAAACACCAGTTTGCAAAAAGCAGATGCTCTTTAACGGGTGAAATTTTACCTTTCGAGCCTGTTCCTCAGCTCGTTCTTTCTTGATTTTTTCCAGTTCAGCCAGAAGAGCTGCAGTGTCATCGTCATCGCTGTCTTCCAAGTCCTCATCTTCATCATCTTCCTAACAACAATAAATGGGAACAAGAAGCTGCTTATTCATTTCACTAAACAGAAATAGCCTCGGACTGCCTATCTAAGGTTGCAATTTGCTAATAGCTGATTTCTACAGTACTTGGGTGCCTGTAGCAGCAGCAAACACAATGCAAATAGTTTATTTGCTCTTGTGCAGTAAAGTCAAGACAAAAACATGTTTGTGCTTTTTAGATAACTGCAGTTAAAGTTTTCATAATTCAAATGCTAAGTAGGTAATAGATTCTAGAGCATGGCTGTCCCAAATCACTCTCCAGTCATTGTAGTTTAAGTCATTGTAATGGTGTGCCTGAATACCCTGTCCAATATTGCTGGGACTAAACATAAGAGGATTAAAAAAAACCCTTGCCCTGTCAAACCTCAGACCTAACTTCTAGACATCAACATGAGGAGAGGAGCCAGGAGCAAGAATCCACTGCTCATGCAGTCAGTGTGTCTCAACAGTTCTACCTTTGGAGAATTCTAACTAACCCAGCAGTTGACTGAAATGTAAAAAGTCTCCCATTTCCCATACTTCAAGTGGTATTTTCAGTTCCCTAATTTTTGTGTCCTTTCCAAGAATACCATTAAGACTATGGACCAGAATCCTCCAAACCACTTTGGACTTCGACCAAAGTAAAGTAATCCTAAAAGGAAGATCTGCTTGAATCTGTCTTAAATCTTCAGCAAACCTAAAAATACATTTCTATTAACAGCAAATCCTGAATGCAAGAGAATAAAAAAGGAAAGAAGATAGAAAAAAGATACATACATCAGTAAGGGGATCATCTGCATCAAGATTTGCTGCTGGAATCTGGTCTAGCCGAGGCTTCTTAGACACAGAAGATGATGATGTTGTGTGTTCTATGGTATAAGATTTAAAAAACAACAAAAAAACGAGTAAGTCACTTCATTTAACAGAATCAAATGTTAGAAAGCAAAAATCTTCACAGACTGTCTTGCTTTAGAGTAAGAGATACACAAGCTTACACTTATTTGCTCCTCACTTCTTAATCTTAACACCATGCCCAATTCCTCCCCGCCTCTGCTCAAGGGAAGCAGAAACATCCCCAAACTTCCACCTAGGCCTCCAGAAGTTTTCTGAATTTATTATTTCACAAAGAAAGAACAGCAGAAGAAAAACCTGTGCAGAAATATCCTTATTCTACATATCCAGTTGGAGGGCTCACATTGAGTATTACTGTTGGCTAGTATGGTGCAAACCACATCTGCTTTCATCTGCGAATTTGAAAGCCCCACAATACCACCACACCTAAACCCGAAGTACATAAATTCTGTCAAGCTTAATACTAAAAATGAGTATTTATCAAAACAAACCCCTCAGGTTTTAATTTTAGTTATCACTTCATCTTATCTGAAGAGAATTGCACACTTCAAAAACAGATTTATTGTAACACTAGTGCTGTAACACTAGAAGATGAGTCATTCCCCCTCTCCTTCCTGTCTCACTTGCTCAAGCACAGAAAAGAGCCCTCTATTAGCTGTCCAGACTTGTTGCCAATTCATTACACTCACACTGTATCAGCTGGCCTGCAGGATGGCTTGTGCTCTCCTACTGCTGGCCTGGATTTCTGATAGCATGAAGCCAGCAGGAAAGCCAGCGGACATTCCCTTGCAGGTCAACAGCTCTGAACTATCAGACCAATACCCCAAATTCTACTTTCATGACATGCTGTCTGCAACCTGCAAACTTCTTACCAAGTTTTGTGGAAAAGCAATGTCACAAAAAGATATTAGGATGGTTGTTTCTTTGTTTTTACCTCTGGTTTGTCTGTCTCTGTTCTTCTCTCTTGCAGCAACGCGTTCTCTCTCCTCCAGCTCCCTTCTGAAATCCCGGTTACGCACCTCCTCAGGAGCATCCTGAGTGGCCTGTCTATGACAACATGAGAGGGGAGAAAAAAGCTGAAGTTGACAGTCTGCAACTGGGAGCAATTTTTTCATGGAGGCAAATAAATCCTTGGGTGAACAGGTAAGTACAGAGAGTAAGAACTAGGTACCATGCAGACATGTTTGCTTATTCTCTTTTTATCAGTCTCCTTTTCTGTATGCATTACACACACAGACATGCCATGCCACGCACACGATGCTTCCAGTGGCTCTCAAATTAAAAGACCCTACACAAATTCCTACAAAAGTAGGATGACTACATCTACTTTTTGTAGCTATGGCTTAATCTTCTGTTCCCTAGCAGATATCCACGAGAAACATGGTCAACTTCCCTCACTGTTTTATCAAAGTTGCTGCTGCAAACCCAGTCTCTAAAGCTTACAGATAAGACCAAGACTAGAACATACTTTTCATAAACTCTTCCCCTCTGAGAGACAGATAATCTCCCATACCCATTAAAAACAAGAGCTGGGAGAACAGGCAAAACACTAGCTTTGGTGAAACATATTGCAAATATGTGCTTTCTCCCCTTTTTTATAATAACCCCTGGCCAAAATCAACAGACTATTTATACTTGAGTCACACAAAGTTCCACCTAGAGAGCACTGAATTTTCTGTGGAAATCTTGGAAAGAGCTAATGAATAAAAACAACCAGCAATTCCTTTCACCTTTCTGTGAACTCAGTGCTGGAAATAAGAGTGCCTGGAAGAAACACAGGCATGAGCCATTATAAATAAATAGTGCGCACAGCCTGTCTTTATGATGAAGTATTTAATTTGCTTGTGTAATTAAAAACCTGGACTTGGAATCCTGATATAGCTGAAAAATCCCCCCAAACTCTGAACTTGGGTGGGACTAAACCACTGAACTTCTCTTGCAATGGTGCAGTCCTGGCCATTTAACAAAGACAACTTTGTATGAGATATTTGGGAGAAAGACCAGAAGACACATAATGGCCCCTCCATCTCTCTCACACACAGGGAGATACTTGTTAAACACACGCTGTATATTCCTGTACATGTCTGTCCCCAAACACTTCATTCAAACAACAGACCTGTGCCCCAACTCCACTTTTGTTTAAAGAAACAAACCTACAGCAATGTTTCCCCTAACAACAAAATGCATTTGACAGCACTTTTTGTGCTGTTGATTTTGGTATTTTCCAAAACACTCCAACTCCCTTTTCCATACATGTTCCTAAAAACTAAAGGTGCAGGAGGGAAGAGGTGAAAGGGTAAATACCTGAACAAAAAAGTGCAAACATAAAACCTTCGCAGTAATTTCATTGACAAGAGTAACATCAGTTAGATAAAAAGAACATTTTTAGGCTGACAATTTAAATTCCAGGCATTGTATCACACTGACTCCAGTTTTCACTTAATCTTTCAAAAGGATTACAAAGATTTATTACGCATTTCAAACAGAAGAAAATATTCCTAGTAGCCCATTATCTTTCTCACCGATTAAATCCATTTCCTCTCCCAGCACCTGCAGTGTTTAACATCAGCTCTTCCAACATGTGCTATTGCCCAGGTGTTATTCCATGATTTCCCTGCCTCTTCCTAATGCTCTTCCCAAGTGGTCCATGCCAAATACATGATGTGGCTTTACCTTACTTTGAAGACATACTCAACTTTGCTCCTCTTATCCCATCTTGCTCTGCATTGAGCCCTCTGCGGCTCAGTCCCAATGACAACTTTCTTTCTACTCTACTGTCCAAAATGCTTGGTGCCCAAAGCTCACCTTCTTCTAACATCATGTCCATAAGCAGTAATAAATACCACTAAAATTAAACCTCTCCTAGATCTGCTTCTGATACTTACACTTCCAGCCCACTCACTCAACACTGCCACACAGTCTCCAGTAGCTGTTCAAGCACATCAATACCTATTGTGAAAATTCTGCAGTACTGCTCACTCCCAGCCTGTTTTGCTGCAAGACTAAAAAACCCAGTACTAACCTGTATTTGATTTTAGTATGAGAAGGAAGGTCTCTGCTGGAATACTGTTTGGATAGCTGACTTAAGTCTCCTTCACCTTTTCCTCTTCCTCCTCTTGCAGGTTCAAATGTTGGCCTCGCTGCTGTCGTCATTTTAACTACTACAGAATGAAGGGATAAAACCAGGTGTTACTACAACATGCAGCGAAGGACTTCCACTGGGAGCTACTCTGATTCTGGAACTACTGAAGTAATGACAAGTCCCACTACGGAATACCAGCTATCACCTGGCTTATGATCCTTGAAATTTAAGGAGCTTTTTATTGATAGAATTGACAGAATCTGTGCAGATTTTCAAAGTAAAGTCTTTCCCAACATGCTTGAAAGATGATACACCGACCCTAACAAGAGCATGAAGCTATGTCTGTAAAGCAAATAGAACTGCCCAGGAGCTGGTCTCCTGCCCTTAAGACAGCAGTACAGTCTTGTAACTGAACTCTTTCCCCTCCTGAAATATGACAGCCAAAAATAACAGGCTCCTGCAAATGACTCCTCATTTATTCCCCAAACCATACCTAGGTATCATAATAAGAAATGCAGGCTGACATACAGCATAGCATGCCAAGGATGGTGTTGATAACTAAATACTGATGAAGATCACGCAACTTGAACGCTCCAGCCCTTGTCATGGCCCTGTTCAGCTCTGTAGTTCCAGGCACAGCACTCTCACTAGTGCTGCAGCACAGTCCTTCGGGAGCAACCTGCACAGAGCTCCAGCTGGCCAGCAAAACCTTCTGTGGGGCTGGTGTCAGTGTCTCCCTGGTAGCACAATGCCAACAGCTTTACCCTTTGGTAAGCCAAGTGCAATTAAAAAAGCTCAAACACAGAAGTTTTCACCAGCTCTCACACAGAACCTGCAGGAACTCACATAATTCCAGCATGTCCTAAAAAATTCACTACCCAAAATCATTCCTATCAATTCTTGTGTGGAAAAGGACTGAAACAGACTCTATCAGCCTCAGCCACACAGACAGCACATCAGCATGCACTGCATTCAGTACTGCACACAGGAGCTGGGGACCCTGCAATCCCAAACCACTGTGCCAAGAACCACAGAATCAACTAGGTTGGAAAAGACCTTTAAGATCATCAGGTCCAACCATCATCTCATGACTGCCAAGACCACCATGAAACCATGTTACTGAGGGCCTCAGATTTTAAGACGTTTAAGATGTTAAGATAAGGGTTTTAAGATATTTAACCAATGCCAAAAAACTGAACATGATGAACCAGTGCCATCTGAAATCTACTATCTGGAACTATGCTCATTCCTGCTTCACCGACACAAACATCCACAGACTGAAGACAAGACACACAAGAAAGACATATCTGCAGATATATGCATGTATGACAAAAGAACATATTAAAGAATGTTAAAAAGCAAAGAAAAAAACATGCTATTGCTTCATATGCTTTTGGAATACACAAATAAAAGTTATTAATGCTCTGCTTTGGTTATTTTTTTGTTGGTTGTTATTTTTTTCACTTTCAATGAGATCACAAAACACAACTTCAGTGTTAAAACGATATAATAATTTGTTGCTCAAAATAACATCCCATTGGGCAGACCAGTCACTACCACTGAAGTGCCCAGTGAGGCAGCACCCAGCCTTGGCTCACTGACATCTTTCAGTGACAAGGTTCAAGTCAGCTGGGGCTCAGCAAGACACTTCAGCTCCGCAGTCTTATGATCCAAGAAAGCCACTTGCTCTCAGAATTATCCCTGCTAATTAGATGTAACCAGGGGATCCATGAATTCAGGTGAAGAGCCAGAACAAATGTGGCTGCATAACTGCATGAAGCATTACAAAATCCCCTGGAAACTCTCCCTGCTTTTCTTAAGTCAGTTTGCATTCGGCTCGGCTTTAAAGGACCCAAACTCGACCTGAAACCACTCAGCATCGTCACACAGCCTCTTGGGTTTCAGAAACACAGCCCTGGATAGGGCTACACTGAGACAGGACCGGCCGCGCTGGGGTTAACACCAGAGAGACAGTGCCAGGGCTCGGCCTGGCGCTGAACTGCCCACAGCCGGACCCTCCCGACCGCCTTCAGGGGCAGTCCGGGCCGAGAGCAGGGTTAGCACCTCCTGGTACCTGCGCTCCGCTGGTACCCGCCGGCGGCCCCTTCACCCGCTGACCGACCCCGCCACCCTGCCAGCTCTCCTCAGAAACGCTGCCCCTCGTCCGCCCAGAGGCCCTGTCTTGCCTCGGCCCTGCGACCTTGCCGCAGCCCCGCAACACCCCGTGTCCCGAAGCCGCCCTGTTTTCCCGCAGGGACCTTGCCCCTCGCCCACCCACCCCCTACCCAGACACTCACACAACGGCCTCCTCTCACCCCGCGTTAACCGAGGCCTACGCCACCACCATCATTCCTCCAAACACCCACAATGCACCGCGCGGGAACCAGGCCTAGCGCGACGGAAGCCGCCGCCGGAGGTGGACTTACCATAGAGAGGGCTGGCGGGACTGCCACCTGAAGGAGGCGAGCGTGTCCGCCATGATGGCTACCGAGGCGGAAGTGGGCGCTGGAGCAGTGGTGCTGCCTGTGGAGCAATAGCAGCTTCCTCCTTTTCCTCAGAGAATCCCAGACTGGTTTGGGTTGGAAGCACCTTAGAGCTCATCCAGTCCCAACCCCCTATCATGGGCAGGGGCACCTTCCACTAGAGCAGGTTGCTCCAAGCCCCGTCCAACCTGGCCTTGACCACTGCCAGGGATGGGGCAGCCACAGCTTCTCTGGGCACCCTGTGCCAGTGTCTTGTAGGGATGATGGGAAAATATAGGAACAATGGCAGACGGAGAGCGGAATACCTCAGATTGCTAGCAACATGTGTTAGCAACATCAGCACATTCCTTCCTTCCCATCCCCTTGCAAAGAACTTTACACAGTCTATATTCACTGTTGATTCTGTAAAGAAACCAAAGCTTGAATGAGCATCACTCAGGGATTAGATTCGCCCTCTTAAGATGCAGCTCTCTTGTGCTTTATGTTGCTTTTAGACGCCCTCTATTATAAAGCGAATCCACACGAAGGCATGTGAAGTAAAAGGCTCTTTGATGTGCTTACAAGTTAACACGGAAACGTTTTCCTGTGCCTCTCTTCGCCCCGCATGCAGTTTAGGGGAGAGCCCACAAGAGGTCCTCAAAGATGCTGCTATCCAGGGAGCTACAGCGACGGTGTAAGTTACACCCCTCGGGCCAGCGAGCCAGCAAGGAAAGCGCCTGGAAGAAGTGGTATGCAAAGAAACCGGTTGTTTTAAGCAACTTGTCATAAATGTTAAGCTTCACTCAGAAGTCAGGTAAACAGTAACAATAAATACTGTGTCCTTTCCCAAGAGCAACTCCTGTCAGTAACCATGTATCCCTGGCACTGCATTCCCTTATCTGCAAGCTTCAGCCTGCACCATGTAAAATGGGTTTATGGTTCCAGTATTGGGCTATAGACGACAGCAGCTGAAATCAGTGCAGCATCCTGTGATGGTGGGTGTTACAGATTATAAACCTGTGGACTTGAAGCCAGGATGAGCTGTTCTGCTAATTTGGCTGTTGTGGTGCAGCAGAATGTTGTGATTTGCTCAGTAACCTGCCTGAAGGCAGTGCCTACTGTTCAGTGGTAATATGAATCTAGCAGAAGGGATTAAGACTTGATTAAAGACTTCAAGAACTGAAGAGACTTCTCCTGCTCTTGGGTTTGAGTTAATGGCAAGCATTCCCTGTGTGGAGGATTAATTAAAGATGAGAGCCAAAAAACTGGCACAGTTTCTGCTCTGAACAGATGCAACGATCTTCTTAAGCCATAGTAAAGGCATGGCTTACTGTCTTTGGCCAAAAGTGTTCCCCACAACCCCAAGGTGCTTCCCTTTACCCCAACTTGTGTGTATCAATGTTCAGTACAAATAGCTACAAATGCGGTTTAAGCTCAAGGATTTGGTTTCCTTAGAAGACTTGGGCCCTCAAGAAGGACATTGGTGGTACAGAGATGCCTGAGTCCAGACTCCTGAATATCCAACCTTAGTCTTGTTGCAGAGGCACCCAGTTTTCACAGGTCCACAACCTTTGGGTTTTAAGACCTCTAAACATGCAGGGTTTTGCCCAGTTTTGAACTTGTCTGGACTTAGTTTAGGACCAAGAAGTTCAGCATTATGCTTTCACCATGGCATAACGGGTATATCTCCCAGCTCAAGTGCTTAGAAAGCTTTCATCCAATAATTATTCTCAGTGCATGTCCAGCGCTCGCGGATATCACCGTCAGCCTCTCAGCCCCTCCGGGGCACATCCTATAGCTCTTTCCCAAGCAGGGCTGACCCCACATGTGGAGAATCAGTGCACCATAAATCAGGCAGCTCTAGGCTGCTTTGATATTTAGGGGTGTTCTCCCTGTGTTTTTGAAGCTGACTAGTTGAGTGTAAGGGAAGGAATTAAAGATTCATTGAGGAAGAATGTATGTAGAAATGTATGTAGAAGGGAGCACCAGTTGAGTTCAATGGTGTAGGTGGCAAGTGGGAATTCCTGGATTCCATGATTATGCATTAAAATGTCATCAGATCACCTAAACAACCAGACGATGACAAAACCCAGCTCTTCCCTGTTCCATGGCTGCTCTAATCACAAAGCAGCTCAAGGCTGAAGGTATCATTTTTCCTGTGGCATGCTAAGCCTTGGATCTCCTTGCACACAGTAATTGCCACCGAGGATGCACCCTCAGTTATTCCTCTGCTGTGGAAGCCCTTAGAAAGCTATTGCATACTGCATGGAAAACATGAAATGCAGGAGAAGTCACCACTTCCCTTGATCATTTCCTCCAGTAATTAAGTATCCTCACAGTTTAGAACTGCACCATAGTTTTAATTTCAGTTGGCTTTATTCCCAGCCATGGGTGCATGGTGTGCCTTCCTCTGGTAATTTTAAAAGCCTGTTTTCTCTCCAGGTATTTATGCTTTGTAGTCTAGTCTTGCAACTGCCTTTGGATAATGTAAGCAGGCTGGGCTCTTCTAGTCTCCTAGAATTGTCTCCTTCCTCCCACCAATTGAGTTCTTTTTCATAGAATCATAGAATCATGGAATGGTCTTGGTTGGAAGGGACCTTAAAGCTCATCCAGTTCCAACCCGCTGCCACTAGACCAGGTTGCTTCTTGTTCTCTATCCAATTCGTAACATCAAAACCTTAAGAACCGTTTCAAGATCAGCTCCACTAATAGAAACTAAAGAGATAAAATCACTTTCCTCCCTCAGCTTTCTACAGGGTTGTTTATCTGAGGATCACACTGGCCTTTTTACCCACACCACTACCCTGGGTGCTTGAGTCCACTCATGTCAGGGGTGACTCCCAAATTCTTCTCAGAGTCGTTGCTTTCCAGGTTAAGGAATTCCATGTAGTCTTTGAGCTGAGACAAATAAATATGTTTGACTGTGTTAAAGGCACCTTACTGGAAAAGGAATGCCTTGCTGGTGTCACTGGCATGGCTGCTTAATTACTGTCCCAGATTCTTTATGGTACCTGTACATATACTCAGTGCAATTTTATATCTGCTTGTGGATCACACAGGAAGACCAACATTCTTTGGTTATCTCAGTGCTCTCAGATGCAGGTCTCTACTAAATGCTGGCCCTTCTCTGAGATTACTGCAAGACTGCAGAAGTCATCACCTCCTGAAAGAGCACAGAAATGTCTCTAAAAATCTTGTGCATGTTTGGAACCTTGTTAATGTTTTCTCTTCTACTTCTTGGCCTGTAGCATTATAAAGATTGTTTATGTTCCTCATGGACTTTAAAAACTCCCTCTTAGCCTTGCCAATGCAGGGATTTTTTCCCCATTTCCTGTGGTTTTCTGTTATTTAATGCTTCTCATGCAGAGCTTCTCATTATCTGGTTCTCCTTTCTTCCATCTTTAACTTTGCTCTTAATTGTTACTTTCCACTGATTGTTTCTGAATCCAGATGGGAATTTAGTCGAGGCAATTTTCATTTCCTGATTTTTTGGGTCTCTCACTGTAGGCTCTGGAGCTATCTTCTACCCACCCTTAAAATCCAGCATCAGTGCATGCAGTCTCCTCTTTCAAAGTAGCATGGTATTGTGACTGTGAGCATTGTCCCCCAGCAGGGCAGAGGTTCAGTGCCAGAATGGAAATCTGCCAGCTTGAATTTTCCCCTTGCCTCCCTTCCTATAGCAGCCTGTCTTTTGTCATCTGGGTCTGACCAGCAGTAAATCCCATTTCTGCTTTGGAAAGGCTGCAGCACATTTTTTTCCTCAGGACATCATGTGCTTTGAAGGATCATGTCTCCTGCCAGGTTGCAGACATGGAAGGGTTCAACAGGGGATTGTTGAGAGTGGAGGCTTGGTGCAGGAATGCTTAGCATCCAAACGGTAGTAGCCCTAAAAGAAGCTTGTGGGAAGTGCTGTTTCCTTGATTGGGAAAAGAATAGAAGCCGGGTAAGGCTGTGACTCAGCCAGTGAGTCAGCAGGGTCTGCTTTCCAGTGAGGCTGTCCTGTGCTGTTTAGCACTGTCACACCCTCCCTGCTGCCATAGGTCAGTAAATACCTTGAGCTACTGCTTCTCTGTGTTCACAAAGTCATCCTGGTCCTTAACGTCTTCCCTACCACCTCCCACTGCACTCTCACCAACTTCACACTTCCCAGCTCCATCCCCATGGCTGCTGTCTCCTGTTGTGCCTTCAGTGCTGGGTGGATTTAGTGGGTGTGAGCTCCTGCTCTGCAGCAAGAGAGAGACCTTGTGATCTGTTCACAATGGAGGGAAAATCCTGGGAGTCAGCAAGAATTCATTGCAAGAAAAGGCACAGGGTGAGTAGCTGGTCCAGATCCTGCCCAGGGCGGTGATGACCTCCATCACACACTGCCCACTGTGGTGTCATGAAACGAGCTGGACCAGTGCTGCAGGTCCAACATGCTGTACTTGAATGCATGTTGTGTTTACAAGTGTCTGCTTCCCCATGTGGGGCTCTCCACTGAGATCCCAGTGCTCTTTCAACGTGAGACATGATGTCAACCAAAAGGCATTTGGGGATGTGGGGAGGAGGGTGCTGAAGGAAGGAGTGACGCCATGAGACACACACAGCTCATGCTTCCTGGCCTCACAGTCTTAGGCACGTGCTCAGCTCCGTGGAAGCTCTCTTGTTTCCACTGAGTTGATTTTAATTGAGATTGGACAAAGCAAACAATTTTCGCCATGCAGTATTTACATGCAGGCGAGCAGCCAGGACATACCTCTGTCTATGGTTGCATCCACTGTTAAACAAAAATGTCCCACTGTTTTATTTATTAGCCAAACATTCCTACTAATAGCTGAGCTAATTTTATCCTTTTCTTACTGCTGGCTGACGATGACTCAGTCTCACTGGGAGGAGTTCATAGCACAGTGCCCAGGCACTGAAAACTGGTGTTGCACAGAAGGAAGGGCTGGCTCTCCACCCGCTGGCTCTAGACCTTCTTGCTTTTACACTGTCTTCTATGTGTCTATATGGAACAAAGAAACCAGTGAAGCATTCCTCAAGTGAGTTTGTCAGGCAGAAGTAGTGGAAATGCACTCGTCTCTCTAAGAGCCAGCTGTTGCTATAACGCAAGAGCATCAGGCTGGTACCTATATTGCTCTATAAATTTTGTCTCAGTTTTAGTTCTTTATCAATGTTTTCTGCCTGGGTGAGCCCTCAGTTAATAGGCTGCTCTCCCTTAACTTGAGGCTTGCTTTCACAGGGCTCCAGGTAAGTGAGGTACCTACTCTTGGCAAATCTATAAGGCTCCTTCTCTGTTCAGTAGACAGTGACAGGTTCCTCTGGAAAGTGATTTCACTTGCTTGTCTTGGGCAATCTCAGAAAATCCTGCCCTGTATATCATTAGAGTGTTATCAAGGCAGGCAGAAGATGTTGAGTTTACAAGGTAAAACAAAGTAGTTTTGTTCCAAAGATGAGGTTAAGTTAGATGGTTTTAAACTGAAAGGGGGTAGATTTAGATTAGATGTTAGTAAGAATTTCTTTGCTGTGAGGGTGCTGAGGCACTGGCACAGGTTACCCAGAGAAGCTGTGACTGCCTTATCCCCGGCAGTGTTCAAGGCCAGGCTGGGTGGGGCTTGGAGCAACCTGGTCGGGTGAAAGATGACCCTGGCCATGGCAAGAGGTTTGAACTGGATGAGCTTTAACTCAAACCATTCTCTGATTCTATGATGTGTCATCCCAACGAAGGTAAAATACAATTCAGGTCCCTTTCTAGCAATATCTCAGTAATGCAGTCCTCAAACTCATTGTAAAGGTCAGCCGTGGGATCCATCCGTACCTCCTCCAAATATGCCATATGAACGTGTCACGTTTTCCTACCTAAGAGGATTCTAGCTGGTATCACTCAGCAGCAAGTTCTTTTAACCACTGTTATAACCCTTAGTTATCCTTAGCTATCCTTCAGTTACTGCAGTAACACATTGCACAAAGGGTTTGCCCAGTAGTGAGGCAATTCTGGCTACAGAAGGGTTTTTACCACTTGCTTTGTTTCTTTCAGACGTGGGCAGAAGCGAGTTTACTCTGATTCAGATGAAAACAAAGATCAGCTTGGAAAACAATGAACTCGTGATGCACAAATGGGATCAACAACGTTGATTTTCCCTTAGCTCTTGACTGTAAATTCACAGTATTTTAGCTGCTAAGGCCTCAAGGGAGGCTTTTGCTTATGTGGGGCTGTGTCAGTGCAGAGAGCTGGCACTCAGGAAACTGATATTTTCTTCTCAGCACTGCCACTAGCCTTGGGATATTGAAAAAGTAACCCCTTTCTCCAGTTCCTGTGTATCTCCTTCCTTGCAAATCCACAGATACTAGACCAAAGGCTTTACAATCTGTAGGTACAATATCCCATGTGAGAGCAGGCTATGAAATTTGATTTCCTGTACTGCAAAGCCCAGAGGGTTTTGCTGCATTATTTTGCTATCGGAACGATCATCACCTGTATTTGAGCTAGAATTGTACACTGAGCCTTGTGTACATCTGAGCTGTGGGACACAGACTAGGGATGTGGCAGACTTCTGCAAGTGATGACTGAAGCCCTTCCTTAATAAAATGAGCCAGGCAAAAGTTCCATTCCTGGGTGTTGATCTCTGTTTTGGGGTCTTGGCAGAGGGGCAGGAGGTGTTCAGATGAGGTTTAAGCAGTTAGTGCTGATTAGGAGTATCAAAGCCCAGTTAGCAGAGCTGATTGGCTTAGGATTCATGGTGGCCAGTTCCTTCAGCTGAATATGAAGTTCTATGGTGGATGTAAGGAAAGCCCTGCCTGCAGAAGCAGGAGGCCTTTTGGACAGGGTGTTTTATGCTTTCCTGCAGACTAGGGGCACAATGAGAAGGTGTGTGCTGCAAACGCATCTGCAGACATGCCTTGTCTTGGCAAGACTCCGCCTGTTTCTGTATCATTGATGCCAAGGATTAGTAATTGAAACCGTACTTGGCATTCCCTTCCCTCCTTTTCTGTTCTCCTTCTCTTGTTGTCTCTTATGAGCATGGTGCAAGAACCACATCTCTCTTCTGTTCTTGCAAAAACACGCAAGAGAAGCAGCTTGACCTGATCACTCCTGTCCAGTACTACTTTATTGCACCCTTAGTAACTTTGTTGTATTGTCCTTGTAGGTAAAATTTAGAGGGAAGAGTCCTGGTCCTGTGCAAGATGCTGTGTCCCACTGGTGGGGAGACTCACCACAGCACCATAGTTCAATGGGCAGCTGTAGAGGGAAGCACTGGTGGAGCTGGTGCCTGTGGGGGTAGGGCTTGCACAGGAATGCTTGGCATGTGATGAATGTGCTTTCTGAACTATTCACATCTCCTCTCCTTCAAGTTTTCATTGTGTTGTAGCCTGCATACTCCAACAACTCTAACTCCTGCCGTCTTCACCCGCTGTGAGCTCTATAATCTGTCCTAGGTAGGCTTCAAAGCACTTCCCATCAGAGGTAAGGATGTTCCCTTAGAAACATGGAGTGGTCATGCACTGCCTTGTGATGGAAGAAGGGTAGAGAGCTGGGATACCCTCCAGTTCTGGTTCACTTGGGTGATGCACAGAGGTGACTGAGAGCACCATGCCATGGCATGGGCTGGACCATAAGCTTCTTGCTCTTGTGCTTTCACTAGAGAACTGAAGGGCAGAAGGTGCTGCACCTTCTAATTTCATGAATAGGTGATTATGCAAAGTCCAATAGCAAGGAGGACAGGGACTGAAGCACTCATATGGGAGCGAGAGGGTTGACTCCAAACCTCTCCTATGTCCTGACGGAGGTAAGACTAGAAGCTAGTTTTCTGGGTTTAGTTTAGATGTTGATCTCCCAGATGCTGATACTAAGTTTAAAAGAAAGAGAACAAAGTTCTCTCTCCTTGAGTGCCTGCAGCCAGGAGAGGATTCATGGTTGCAAATCTTGAGGATATTGAGGCTTTTCATTCTCTTTGCAAAGCAGTGCCAAAGCCTTATATTTTGTCCTTAGTGACTGTCTAGCTTATGAGGGTCGCTGTGTAATGTGTTGGCTTGTATGATTTCTGGGGAGCTGTAATGTCTATCCCGAGATCTTGAGTTTTACTCCATGGAAGGAGATCTAGACGTGAGACACTACAGCACTGATGCTGAGTGCACCCTGAATATCACCTGGCGAACCATGTGTGTGGGCACTGGCTGCTCCTCAGCCTGATATATGACAAGTGTTGCACAGTCACAGACAAGCTCATACCATCTCCCAAGCAAGTCAAGTCATGCAGTTATGCAGCAGAGACACTGCAAAGTCCAGTTCTTCTGAGCTGTTCTTGAAATCAGGAGGCTTCCAGGTCTGATCTCTAATGGCTTTGGGTTTTTGTAATCCAACCTGCAGCCTCAACCAGCCACTTGCTTATTTAAAGCACTGATTTAAGGCTAGTACTTCCTTCCACCCTGCCCTCAGTTTGTGCGACTGAAAACACTGCTGCTTTTGTCTTTTAGAGGAAATACTTTGTCCTGGCTGTCGTACACTGATGCTGTTCTGTGAACTCTAAGGGCAGGAGCTGTGCTCTATACTCATGAAATGACAGTATCCTGGGAGTGGTGTTTGTGTTTTTCACATCTGAATCTTCCCCCAGGCAGCACTGGCCAAGACACAACATACGTGGAAAATATGATCCTATGTTAACGCCTAGCAGCAGTTACAATAGGTATTTCAGTAGCAAGGCCTGAAAGGAGCACGGAGAAAGACCTGCTCGCTCTTCCCTTGAGCAGCCAACCCACCTGATTTTCATGGGCTAAATCCCTGTGGTGGCAGGAGGACATTAGACCCTGCCCAAGGTTTGTCTGACCAGCTGTGGACATCCTGGGCTTATTTTACATCTGGTGCAGAGACAGAGCACATCTGTAGTGCAGGTCACACTTGTGGTGCCTACTTCTCTGCTTTGCCTGTTGGGTAACTGAACTCTGTGTGGGCAACTCCACTGCTGATCTGAGTGGTGCAGATGGCATCAGAACCTGGAGCAGCTGGAACCTCACCTCCATCAACCTTTAATGGAGAACATCTCACTCCTCCCTCTCCTTGGTTCCAAAACACGGTGGTGTTACTGGAGACAGGCAGTCCTGGGTGCGGCTGCTATCTTACCTCTTGATGAAAGCTTCTGGACCCTGCCAGCAGGTTTAGCTTTCTCAAGGATTATGGCTTGCACATTCCCTCTTCAAAGATGATGCAAGCCTAGCAAGTTCATACCTCTAATTTTGCTCCCACTCATCAGCCTCTTGTCAATGCAGACTGTCAGGAGCTGTCTTGCACCTTGTTTTCAGGCAGCACCTAGCACAGAGAGCTCTCAGCATTGACTGAATCACACCACACACAGCACAAAATCTAACAAATAATAAAAAGTCAGCAATAATACCTAGAAGAAAAGCATGCAAGTGGGTAACTTTCCAGTCCAAAACAGACTTAAGGTGGGAAAGAACTGCTGTGGTTCTGACCAACTGACAATCTGTAAGACAAAGGCTGTAAAACAACTCCATTACAGTTGAAGCATCAATTCTTTTATTGTAATTGTAATTGTGTTAAAAAGCATTTCTTGATTTAAAGAATGAAAGTGTTGGAGCTTTTAGTGCATCTCTAAATGACTTGTTTTGATAGTTAATCATTTGCACTATGAAGAATGTTGCCCTGTACTGCTAATCCAAATTTATCCTACTCCTGTCAAGCATGGGATTGTGGTTGTGCTAGATTTTAACAGCCTGAAGATTAACAGAGATCCATTGAACATGAAGGCTGTGGTAAAGTGCTGAAGGATGTGGGCTCTGGAATTTATTCTTTTTATCCAGTATTTATGCAGTGCATTTGTACTTCGCAGTTTACAAGGTCCCTGTTGGACTCCTACTGTGCAAGTTTTTACAGAAACCCAGAACTGGTCCCTCTCCTAATGGTGTTATCACCCAGAATGCTGCTTCAGCATTCCCAGTTGTTACCCTCTCCTCTGAATGGGCACCACACACAACCTTCTCCATAATTTCATGCTTTAAGCTTCCACATCTTTTTCTCTTCTGATTTCACCACTTCAAGGCATCCACTGGCTGCTGTGGTTGGTGGCTGTGAGTGTGGCCAGAAGAAAAGGCCAGTGAGGCAGCACAGGAGCCAGACCAGCATCCCTGGAGCCAAATCAGCATCCCTGGCGCCAAATCAGCATCCCTGGCAATTTTGGGTGGTTAGTGGTCTCTCTCTTGCCCATCCCTGTTTGTGAGCATCTCAGCAGAAGCAAACACCAAGCAGCACCATCGGTGGTGGGCCATTCCTCACCAGCACAATGGGGAAAGCATGAAGATGTTTGAACACCTAACAAGTAGGCAGCAGAGACTGACATCAAGGCCTGGTTTAAGGTGGGAATTGAAATCCCAACAGCGTGTTGCGAAGTTCTTCCTCAAAGTGGTTATTGTCTTTTTGCCCCCCATCCCTTGAATGTCTTTGTTTTAACAGGAAAATTGTTTCACTCCTGCTTTCCTCCCCAGCTCAACACTGGTCTCCTTTCCCAGACGGAGTTTTTCAGCTAATTTTAATAAGAGGCTGTTTCCCCATGAGACAGTGAGGAGGCTGATGTGCTCTCTGACATGCCATGGCACGTCCGCTGACACTGCCATGCTCCAAGCCCAATCCTTGGTATCTCCACTGAATCAGATGGTGTCTCTTCAGTGGGACTGTTTGCTCTTGGAGACACTTCCCTCTTCTTTTCCTTCTCAGGCGAATGGAACAGTGACATACATCAAGCAACAGGGCCCTGCCCGGAGTTCATTGTAGGAGACAGGAGATCCAGCCTGGAAAATATTTGGAATCAAGAATGTTTTGAAAGACCAGACCAGAGAGGTCAGGAATGTGGGGAGAAAAATATGCTATTTGTAGCAAACCCAGTGTCAGCTCTGTGAACAGACAGGGCTGGAGGCACAGCTAGGAAAGCAGGCAAACAAGCCCGGCAGCTTCTCTGTAACTAAAGGGTTTGGATGCTGCATGCTTCTCATGTTTATTTTGCAGGGAAGTACTATTTTCTTTGAGACATTGGTGCTTGAGACCCTTAGGGAAGAGGAGGACTGGTCATTATGTCAGGTCAATGAATATGGATGAAAACCTTCATTCATTCTTCTTTCCCCCTCTTCCCCCTAATGTTTTCTCTTCATTTTCTTACCACCAAAGGAGAAAGATTTCCTCAGCTTGCTCTCATCTCCTCACTGGACCTATCATAATCCATCTCCTGGGTTTCCTCACATCTATCTCCACTCATTTTCCTTCTTAATCTTCCCTTATTTTCCCAGTTTTTAAGGAATTCAGATCCTCCTCAACTCTAATTTTTACCCAGTATTCTCCTTTTCCTCCTGTTCAACACCATTTTCTGGATCCTAACCTGTTTTCTTGACCTTCCCTTCCTTCAATCTGCCTTTAATTTCTTTTTCCCTGACACACTTTATCTCTGGTGTTCCTTGCAAACTCTGTGTCCATACAGCCTATTGCCTACAGCCTCTCTTATCTTCCCATACAGTGTCTGCCACTGGGAGATCACTCTTCTCACATGCCTTTTACCACATCACCTGCCTCTGCATCCTCCCTTGGGCTCCCTCATGTTGAACCTCAGGGGCTTGCCTGCACTGCTGGGCTTGTGCAGTGTTACCCCTCAGTGGGTCTGGAGGAGGCAGCCCCAGCTCCTGCGAGGCCAAGCTTCTGCCACCAGCTCACACTGCTGACTTCCAACCGCAGTTTGCTAGAGCCCTGCTGCTCCCATCAACAGCCTTAGGGTCCTTGATTTGAATCTGATCTTAATATTCCCTTGGGCAGCAGTCCTCATAGGCATCAGTCCTTATCACTGCCTATAGGCATTGCTCCCTGTGATGCCTATAAAAGTGTGTGGTAGCAAATGAGCTACTGGAGTGCTGAATTGTCAAAATCTCTGACCACTATGTTTGACTCCTTTGGCTGTCAGTGATCCCTTGGCTGAGAGTGTGATCTTCCTGAGGCAGGGACAGTCCTTTGGCCTTTGTCTTCTCACCACAGTGAGTGCCATACCATGATGATGGCACTAGTCTCTTTAGTAATAGTGATGTTAGCAAGAACATAAAAAAATATACAGCTCCACATTCAAGGGTCACAACAGCTATCTTAAATTAGACAGAAACTGGGGAGGGGCCTCACCTGGAGAGAAAATGGGATTAGGATTTGAGGAGTGGAACTCCATACTGGCTTTCACACTGATGCTCTTTTTGGGAGATGGGAGCCCCAGGCTCTTGCTCTTCAGGCTAAGTCAAGGCTTATTTGTTTGCTGGTAAATACCGAGCTAAGGAGGCAGACCCCAGCCTCACAGCCCTAAAGGAAAGATATACTCAGAGGTCCCAAAAAGCAGGTAAAACCCCTTGAGGTTCAGAAGACAGCTTAGGGAGTATGCACTCAAAGGGACAGATGTGCTGCTTTGAGGCAGGAGGTTGATGCACAGGTCCGGGACAGAAGCAGGATGTTTCCTGGTGGAAGTCAGCATGCTGCTCACTGTTATACCCATCCTGAGAAACCTCATGCTGCCTTTTCGTTGGGCTGGGACCATGCCTATCCTGGGGTGGTGCAGGCCACTCTTGGAGTAGGATGTTTAAAGGCCTGGGTTTGCTGGGGAGCAGGGCTCACCATGCTTGTGCAAATATTTTCTCCTACTACTCAGGTAATTGCAAGCGTGGGATCAGAAAGAGCATCTAATAGCTGACGTTTGGCTTTGGCTCTTGATTTCCCAGTAGCCTTCTGCCATCCAGGAATATGAAATTTTAAGCCTAACTTTTGGAGCTGCTGTGTTAAGGTCAGGCTGTGCCTGTGCTTTCATTTACATCATCTTTCCTGAACATGAGTCTGTGTCAGTGCTGGGTGACCAGGTTTTGCCTGGGCCAAATCCAAGCCCACTTTATACATTTCCTATTGTTCCCAGCCTGCCTGTCCCTCCCAGATGATTACACTACACCAAGAGATGCTGACGTATTTCCATGCCTTAATACTTCTAGAAGTATTAAGTATTGAGTAGAGGAATGATAGTCTTAGAGTCCAGTCTATTTTTAGTGCTTTTACAGGCTCCTTCTCTGACCTCGGGCAGGCACTTTAACCACGTGCTGTCCCATCTCATCATCTGCTGTATGGACTGATTCTACTTTGCAAAGCACTCATGGGTTGGTAGCACTTGCACTTTTTGCTTGGAAATCACCTTATGAAGGGGCCTGTTCCTTACTGGCACCAGGATTTTAAAGTTGTTGGCAGCACAGCTGATCACATCTAACTGCTTGCGTGGGAAAATGCTCATTTTCTTGACACTGAGGAACTGCCCTGTAGTCTCCATCCCCACTATTCTGAAAGCACTCATTTTTCGTCACTGAAGGAACACAGCCTTTTACCCAGCACAGCCGAGGTATCATGGGCAGCTGGCCGCTGGGCAGCTGATCATAAACTCAGAGGTGCAGTTTCATTCCCTTTAGGTAGATTTTTCTTTCTTTTTTCTTTTCTTTTTTCTTTTCCTTTGTCTTTTTTCTTTGACTTTACTTCTATAGGTTTGGTCAAAATATTCAGAGGTGGGTGTTTATTAGAGGTGTGTGATCTAAGGATCTGCATCTTTCTACCGTTCGTTAATCTCTCTTAAGAGACAATCTGCCCAGGTGAGGTGATACTGGAGGGGTCTGGATGCCCCATACAGCTGCAGTAGAGACGGGAGGAGAACACCTTTCGCAGGCACCTTAGCAGCACGTGTTTTGCAGCAATACCGATGACAGACATCCCAAAAAGGAGCAGTTCCAGTATCCTGCTACCTCTCTTCCTCCTCCGCTCACCTTGGTACAGGCTGGCAGCTAACACCTTGCTGGAGGAGATAAGCCTGACTTTGCAGCATCCCCCTTGGCAGCCCCGGGAGCGCTTCTGCCGGCGTCAGCCAAAATCCCTGCCGGGGACTGTGCTGCAATGCAGCACAGCACACACCCCGCCCGCTGAGCCCAGCCAGCGCTGCTCAGCCCCGTCCGCCATGCGCTGCCCTGCTCCTCTCCGCGTCGAGCCCCGATGACTGCAGGTTGCTCGGCATTCCTTCCTGCGGGCACTTGGCGTGTGTCAGCGCAGCGCGGAGCACGTTCGGTTTCACAACGCGCCGGCTCCCCGCAGGGATCGGCTGTGGTTGCGCCTTTCGTTTCCCTCGCACGCTACACCCGGATTCCAAACGCTCTCTGGCTTGGCTGCTGCATGGACTCAGAGCACAGGTCCCTTGCCGTACCCAGCGGAGGCAGACGGGGCTCCCCTCGGCTCCAGGGAGTGAACCATGAAGACGTCGGTTGTGTTTTTGCTTTGCATCGCGCTTTTCCCAGGCTTTTCCCAGGGCAGAGTGGTCGGAAGGGATGAAGCGGGTTTTGCTGAGTGTAACGTGTTCTTCCCCGGACAAGTCCCACCCGAAGGGTTTACACAGCCGTTCCACGTGAAAATCTGTCAGCGGTACAACAAAGAGCCGCGCTTTGCGACCCTTTACAGCACTAAGGACAAAATCCCTCTTTATTCGGCTTTTAAGCGCACAAAGCCAGCCCAAAGCGAGGAGGAGAGCTGGCTGGTCGAACCGCAGGTAAGTCAACTTTTCCGTCACTGTAAAGCAAATACTCCTAGGGAGCATTTCCCCTGGCGTGCAGCTGGAGAGAGGATTTTGCAAAGGAGGCGGGAGCTCTGCTTGTTTAACTTCTTTTGATAGGAATTTGATACAAGCAGAACTTATTTTTGTGCTTTGTGCTGAGCAAACAAATAGTTCCTTGTCCCACAGGGCTTATAATCATAGAATCATAGAATACTTAGGGTTGGAAAGGACCTTAAGATCATTTAGTTCCAATAAAAGCTGGGAGGCTGCTGCATGTGACATGCAATGCCAGGGAAGAGGAAAGTCGGTTTTGATACAAGCTCATCACAGGCAGGAGCACTGCTGGTGGGCAGCAAGGTTAACGATCACAGTGTCAAGGGGAAGTTTGTTGTTGTTGCCAGTGCGATTACAGTGTTGATAAGAGTTCTTTCTGTGTTGATAGGAGTTCTTTATGTGTTGATAAGAGTTCTTTAGCTTCCCTGCACAGGGATAAAACATCCATTTGCGGTTCACCAAGTTGATGCTGCAGCTTTTTGTTGTGTCCCTGTGCTGCAGACTCCGGTAGGGAAATGAGTTGCCGTATCCTGGAGTCAGAAGGGTGCTGTATAAAGTTAACTTTGCCGGAGTCTCAGTAGTTTTTTTTCTCCCCTTGGCAAAACCTGGCAAGTTTAAGCAAGGCCTTCAAGCTGTTAAATTTCAGGGAAATCCTTAAAAAATTGCTAGTGTCCTAAGAGAACAGGTACACTTCGCCTCTCTTTTTTCTCTCTTCTTTCCTTGTTTTTCAGTAGTGGTCATGGGGAATTCTGTAGCAAACTTTAAGCTACCCCCATCTGCTGAGTCAGGGAAGATTGGCAGCATCCGAGGGCACTTTGTCAGGGCAGGAGGGGCTGCAGCCTCAGAGTGGTGTGTTGGGACCTCAGGTGCTGGATGCTGTGGGAGTCAAAGCTTACCCCTGTCCCAGCAGAATGGCTGCTGTGATCATTTTCCTCCTTGTGTGGGATGATGAGGTGCTAAGGCCATGAGGTTGCAGGCAATAAGATAGGAGATCATAGAATCAACTAGCTTGGAAAAGACCTGTAAGATCATCAAGTCCAGCCAATACCCTTTGTGCTTACACCTATGTGCATGCACATGAAGATGCAGAAACAGAGCAAGCAGAGAGAAATCACTGTAAACCACTCTCAGCACTCCGACGAGGGCCTCAGGGTTGTCACATGCTTTTTTTGGGGTAGTGATATCAGTGGGGAGGGCACTGTCTCCCGCCCTGCGTGCTGCCTCCTCAGGAATGTCTGCCTGAGGAACAAACGCCAAATGTAGCACTGAGGCAGTAATTGGGTGAGGAGGGTGAGGAATGCCAGTGCCACCCACTGCCCATCGGCAGCTGGAAACAGCCAATTAATTCAGCAATTAGTGACAGGAAGGACAGGCTGATGAGCAGGGGCTCTCCCAGGCTCAGGTGTGGAAACCTGCTTTGCCACTGGTTTCCTAGGAGTTGAGAGCAAGTCCCTCAGGTGGCTTTCACCTCATCTCATTTTGGCTGTCTGAAAACCTATGGGTTTGGCTCTGCAGCTTTAGAGAGAGGCGGAAAACTTCGGAGTTGCCTTTTCTGCCCTAATGTATAAGGGGCTGCATGAATCACTTCGTGCTTTAGTTTGGTTGATGACTGCCACCAGCCAGATGACCCAGGTGGGACTTGCATTGCCCAGCTATATACAGTATAGCTACCTCTGAGCTGCTCTTGCCATCTTTCTTGGTAGACAGTCAAGACAAACAGGTACTTCTAGAGCCACCCATGTGAATGTCCTACCACAGAAACCTTGGTGCAAGAGACACTGTGCCTCCTCCCTGAGAAATGAGTCCCACACTAAGGCTGGGTGAAATATTTCCACTGCAATCAAAGGTGTAAGCGTACCTGAGGCAGTAGTGAGGGCAGTGGGATGCTGAAGTTCACCAGGGATCCTAAGTACTAGTGTAGGGAGGTGAGAGGTAACAGTCCTATGACCAAACCTGATGGAAGTTGCCTGCCTGGGAACTGCAACCCCTGCTTTGTGAAACACATTGATATATGACTTAGGTGTTCGCTTCCATGGAGGTGTTCAGATGCATAATTCATTTCTACATCCCGTGCAGTGAATGAGGTGCTTACCTGTCTGCTTGGATCTTGCCCTTGGCTGTTTCAGGTTGTTTGGACAGATGGGCTCATGGTTGACTCTGTGAATGAAGATGTGCTTTGGCAGTGACACAACCCAAAAGCTTTTTGAAGCAGTGAGGAAAAGTGGCTTGCAATGCAGATTAGACATGGTGCTGGAGGCAGCTTGGCTCTGGGGCTGAGCTGAGGGAGGCATGAAAACCTCAGTTACACAGGAGTTATTACAGACCATTATGTGAGTTATTATAAACACAACTGGGTGATGTCAGAACCTTACGCATGAACAGCATTTTTATCATGTTCTTTTTTAATTGCACCTAAACAATCCCAATGGTATGTGCAAAAGCCTGCAGCTGAACAGGTAACCAGAGACATAGTTTCCTGATAGGCACCTCAGGGTTTGCATGCATCAGCTCATAAAGAGAGAAAATTAAGTTTATACCATATGCTTCCTGTAGGCTGAGAATCTCTGCCAGGGGCCAGAGCTGACCTGTCTTGGGTCTACGTGTCCTTGTGGTATGGCAGCAATGCTATGGGAGGAAGAGGGCATCAGCGAGGGTGTCAGGCTTGGAAGGGCCATAGGATGGTGGGCAGTTTCCAGGCACAGCTTTGCATTGTGCCTGCTCTCCCCTCATGGTACTACAGGGTTAAACACAGCGGGTGCATCCCTTGTCCCATGGCACAATGCCGTCATCTCATCAGGACAGGGAGAAGCAGCTGGGGGCACAGGAAGGGACAGTAATTTTGTGGAACACATTGTCTGGCCTCATCAGCCAGTTGCAGCCAGTGAGTTTGAGGTGTCTGAGCAAGAGGAGCAGAATACAGCAGAAGCAGAGCAGGATAAGTAGTTTTAAGTGGTGTATTTAGAAAAAGCTATGGCTTGTGCATCAGCACATAGGGCTCACTGTGATCATTCCAGTCCTGAAGCAATAAGCATCAGATGCTTCAGGAAACCTTCTTAGCAGGAGATGGGGGTAATGCAGCCCTCTGCAATGGCAGTGTCCAGCCTTGGTGCAGAGAGAGCCCTGGGCCAGGGCTGCAGGGGTTTGGCTGATGCAGGAGGCCAGCTCAGTGATGGATAGCTGCTGACACTTGCTGGCACTGGGCCTGTCACTCTGACTCTCAGCACAGGCTGGCACAGAGCTGTGAGCAGGCAATGCGGCACTAAGGGGATACAAACACTGGATAAGGTTGTAAGGACACAGCTGGACATCTGCCCAAGTGCACTGCAGGATGGCCAAGGGATGAAGAACGATGACTGGGGGGTGGTTCAAGGTAAACTATGAACTCTCTGCCACACACATCTCCAAAGTACATATTATATAGCACAGTAAACAGTTTGTAGGCCAGGAACAAAGAGTGCAGGTTTAATTGGGCCAGCGCAGTGCTGGGAGCTGAGGGCCACAGCCTCTGAAGCAGAGACTACAGGAGGCACCAAAGCCGGAGACCGTCTGTCACCCTGAGCTTGTACCAACACACTCACCCTCTAATTTGGGAGGAAAACGGCAGTCGTCTGGCACACCTCCAGCGCTGCTGCAGGCAGTGGCAACGGGTGAGTAAGGAGCAGACAGTCGTGGCCACCCAGGAAAAACCTGAGCGTGCCCTAGCATTTAGTGCTCCTGCTCCCACTGGGTGTTACCTCCCTGAGCATGGCCCTGTGCATGGCTCCAGGAAGAATTCCTGCTGCTACAATTGCCACCTATGGCTCCACAGCTCAGGAATGGCAGACACAAGCAGGTAGCACAGATTCCATCAAGGATCTGTGGTGATGGAATCCTCACCCATGTTATGCCAGAAGCTGTGCATTCATTAAGTATGAGGTTCAGACTACTAATGACGATCCCTGAGAGAGCCCAGGGAGCTCTCTGCTGTATCTGTGTTCAAGGCAGGGAAGTTGAGGTCACCTGCCATGGTGCCTGCCTTCATTCTGGCTTCCTACACAGTGGTGAGAGGTAAATGCCTTTGGTAGGTGTCTGATACACTGTGGGGTTTTTCCTTCATGGTTTGGATGTGATAGTTCAGAGGGACTGAATTAAGGTGCTGTACATGCTTATGTGAGCTGGAGGTACCACCACCATAGAAGGTGAGACCAAGGCCCTAAACCAAGCATCTATTGGTCTTAAAAACCTCTTTGCACAAGTTAGAGGCTTGGTGCACTGTGACTGATGGGATTCTGAGGCTGTGTTGTGCTGCAGATCAGGCTGCAGAGCTGCAAGGATCCCTTGCAGCTTAAACTATTATGTTTGGCAGGGCAGCTAAGTAGAGCATGTGCTCCTCTGAAGTGCCACAGGGAAAGTAAGGAGGGAGAGCAAAATGTGGTTCAAGGCATAATGTGTAGTAGCAGTCATAATAGAAAATATACTTGAAGGTTCATTTTACACGTTGCTTTCTAAGAAGGCAAATTGCATCTGGTAACTCTTCTCTCTGCTATTTCAGATAGATGACCCAGAAAATGACCTGCAGGAGATGGTGCATGAAGCCGATATTGCTGGCACTGTGGCCAACCTTGGTGCAAACCAAGCCCTGACCTCAGACTACGTGGACTCTGGCTATGAGAGAGGGCTGCTCAATCCCAGCCTGCTCAATGAGGAGGATTTCCAGATGGCCACTTACACCCTCACAAATGCCGTCCCTCTGAGCCCATCTGTGAGCAAAAGCTGGCACAGAGACATTGGGAAGGTAGTGGAGCAAGCTCTGGTCCCTCACTGCTCCGAGAAGGATCACCTGTATCTCCTTGCAGGGGCAATTCCTTCCAGAGCCCGGGTTAAAGGCAAGCTGTCAGTGCCAGAGACGCTGTGGCTGGCAGCCTGCTGTGATGCTCCGGAGGGATGGTCCTTGGGAATAGTGAAAAACACGAATGATGACAACAGCTTGGCAGACCTCACAGTAAGAGAGCTGGAGAAGAAGCTTCTAATAGGAGTTCACTTGTTCAAGGGCAGCTGTGGGGAAGACAACCAAAGCCAGGAGAAAACAAGAGCAATACTGCAAGCTGTCAGTCAGGTCCGCTCTGGAGAGCAAGTGAGAGCAAGTGACAGCCAAGAGGCCAAGGACAGTGGGTTGGTGAGGAAAGTGGCTGGCATCATCGCTACCCCTTTCATCAAACTTCTGGAGCTCCTCATCTATGTGCTTGTGGAGCTGGTGAAATATATGTTCTATTTTCTGTGGCTCGTTATCAAGCGTGTTGGTGGTACAGTTCTGGATGGAGTCTGCAACCTGTGGAATGGGGTGGTGTCCTACCTTAAAAACATCACCATGGTGCTCATCAGCATCCCTTATGATGTGGGGAGGGTCATCGTCAACATCTTCATGGGCTTCCTGCAAATTGTCGAAGATGTGGCATCCCTCACCTACTGGATCCTACGCATCCCTGTGGGGTTTGTCCTTCACCTCGCTGCTTTCCCTTACCACGCCATCTGTGCCATTCCCTCTGTCCTCAAAGACGTGGCCAACGGGCTTGGGGGCACCTTCTCCTTGGTCATTGATGCCACAGCCACCATTCTGCACGGCTTTTATTACCTGGCTTGCCACATAGTCAAACGCTTTGTCCCTAAAGCCTCCTCTGATGACTGATAGGGATGGAAACCAAGGCTGCAAAGACATGGAGTAAAGGAGGGAGTGGAGCAATGCTTTAAGATACGTGGCCAAGTGCTGTCCATTTTGTTCTGGTATTTATTGTAGTGACATTAATAATAATGAACCAACTGGGGAGTAACAGGGAAGCTGAAGTGATGTTGCTGGGGGCCACCACCACCACTGTAACTCAAGTTCTGTCTGTTGTAAAGTGTTCTGGTTTCATTGGTACAGGCCACAAACTTCATGTGATTTGCAGATCTCAAGATGCTTTCTTAGGGAGATGTGCACTAAATGTGGTACAAGGTTCTTTCTGTCCAGATGTGATAACACTGAACCCTATGCACTGCCAGTGAGCTCTGCAGAGCCCGTCCCTGCTAGAGAGGAGGTGATGGTGAGGATTTTAATTATGGAGGGTTTTCCAGGGCCTGGAGAAAGGAGGAGGAAAGGTGCAAGAATTTGGGGATGGGAAACAGTGAGGAGCAGGGAAATATGGGGGTGAGGTTCCCTTGTTGGTTGCAGTGCTCACTGCACTGGGATCGCACTGGTGGAGGGGATGTGACTGGGCGTATCTCATAGTCCTCAGGCCTTTCCAGACAGCTGGAATCACATGGATCTTGCTGTGAGGAAAGATCTGCTGCCTGTTCTTTTGCATGGTGGGAAAACATTTTCCTTTAACATAACCACGATCGTCTTCCCCCAGCTCTCTGGAGCCCACTGAGGGTCTAAGCCCTGAAGCTTCAAGGCATGGCAGTCCCTGAAGGTCTGAGCCCCTGAATAAGCTCCAACAGCAGCATCCTGGAGTTGTGCTTTTGGCTTTGAATCAGTTGCCACCTGCTCTGCCTCCCTTGATTGCTGCCAGCTCCCCAGGCATGCAGTGGTGTGTAGGTGCCTGAGATCAGCATGAGATGATGGTGATGGGTAACACCAAGGTGTCCTTCTGAGGCTGGGGAAAATGATCCTCCTGGGTGTCTCTCTAGGGCAGAAGAAAGCAGCTCTGCCCTTCCCACCAGCCTGGGCTGGCAGCAGGGATGTCCTTGTAGGAAGGGGACATGGCAGAGGAGATGCAGGGGGAGGTTGTGGGGGGATTTAGCTGCTTTCACACAGGGTTGTTTGGAGTTTTCCTAGCACCCGCCTGGAGGTAGAGTCAGAGCAGGGCAGGAGCCAGCCCCGAGTAGGGGGTCCCCTCAGAATAGAACCACAGAATCAACTGCGTTAGAAAAGACCTTTAAGATCAAGTCCAACCATTACCCCAGCACTGCCAAGACCACCACTGAGCCATGTCACTGAGGGCCCCATCTACATGGTTTTTGAACACCTCCAGGGACGGTGACACCACCGCAGCCCTGTGCAGCCTGTTCCAATGCCTGAGCACCCTCTCAGGGAAGCAGTTTTTCCCCATATCCAATCTAAACCTCCCCTGGAGCAGCTTGAGGCCATTTCCTTTTGTCCTGTAGCTGGTTACCTGGGAGAAGAGACTGACCCCCACCTCACTACAACCACCTTTCAGGTAGTTGTAGAGAGCAATAACATCTCCCCTGAGTCTCCTTTTCTCCAGACTGAACACCCCCAAAATCCCTTGGTGCTGTGCTGGGAATGAAGCTGCTCTGAGGGACATTGAGGAAGGTATTTCTGCCATCGGGACAGAAAAGGCAGAGGGAATAGGACACTCATGGTGAGTCACTTGCACTTGGAGGTTTGGCAGCTCTCATGGAAGAGGCCTTTGCCACCTGTGAGAGGAAGAGAGGTCAGTGTGGCTGTTGGCCAAGATCACCCTGAGCCCCAACAGCCTTTTGCTGCACATTTCCCACTGGTTTTGGGTACCTGGAGGAGGAAAAAGGCAGTTTCACATCCTCTGTCTCCCTATAGGGACTGTGGACTGATCTGGGCTGCAGCACTGGTAAATACCCACCTGTGATCCCATGCACCTTTATGTTGGAAGGAGATCCAACCCCTCTCCTGCGCTGCTCATCCTCTCTGCTTGCTCTTCACCCCTTCTCCTCACTGATGTGAGCCAGGACCCCCCACATCTGGAACATTGGAGCTGGGGAGCACAGGAGCCTGCAGGGGACCATGAGGGGTCTGCAGCTGGATGCAGGGCACAGGGACATCACTGCTGCTGGAGGAGGGCACAGGTGAGCTGCCTACCCCAGGGCTCTGGATCTCTTGGTGCAGGATGGAGGCTCTTGGTCTCAGCAGTGTTTGCTCTGGCTGGGCTCCAGGAGGCATTTGGGAGTCCTACATACACGGATCCTTCCCTTCACCTCCTCCTCTGTCCCTCCCTCCAGTGCCAGGTTGGTTTTGGACCCCTGATCTGCCATAGCGTCCATAAGGAGTCCTAGGGGTGTGCAAGCTGGTGCTGCTGTCCCCACAGGGAGCCCTGCGGGGCTGGGTTGGCCAGTCCCAGGTAGAGAAAAGCCCAATTAACTCAACAGGGCAGCTTTGCCTCTCTGCCTCATGCTGCCTGCAGCAGGGCTGAGCTGGGGGTAGACAGATTTAGAGGGTAAAGGAGGTTTGGCTGGTTCATGGTGGTGATAGAGGGTTGTTTCCTTAGCCTGGGAGCTGTGTTCAACACAACCAGCTGTGTGTGCATGTCCCAGACCAGCGCACCCTGACCAGGAGGTACTCTTAAGCAGTGATGCTAACAGCATCGGCAGAGATGCCAACAATGGGGATGAAGTGGGGAGGCAGTGGTATGAGTGGGGAGAGAGGATGACTCCTTGTCATGGACCATGGCTAGATTGTGGAGAAAAAGAAGCCTCCTGCAAGCCTGGCTATATCGGAAAGGAAAGGCAGCTTTCGTGTACCAATATGGGTATAGCTGGGTGAGGCAGTGGTGTTTTACAAGTCCCTCCCTCATGTTGGAGCTGTTGGTTTTGGCATTTTGGGTGCAAGGGGCAAGGTCCAGGTTGCTGCTCCCAGCACACAGACAGCAGCCTGTGGATTCTCTCTGAACCAAACGATGCATCTCTGCCTACTCACACATGCCTTCCCTGCTGCAGAACCAGATGTGGAGCTGGTTCCCACTCCTGCAACAGACCCTGTCCCAGCCCCAGCACTGCTCTCAGGCTATGTGGCAGCCACCAAAGCAGGGAAGCAGCCAGCTCAGGAGACACCAAGGTGGGGTGACCCAGCGTCCCCAGCAGCCTCTGAAGGCACGTGTGGTGTCAGCAGCTCCCAAGCACTGTGCAGGAGGCGGCTGCCGCCCCTCAGCTACCTGTCTTGTGCCTTCTGCGTTACCTCTGACCCATCTTAGCTGTGCAGTGACTGGTGACACACTTCTGGGGGTCCTGCACCCAGAGCAGCTTCCCCACAGCTGAACCCAGCAGCTTCCACATTCAGATCCACGTCCCAGCATCTTTAGTGCACCCCTGCTTGCAGTGACATGGAAGTTCATGTGCTGAGATGCAGCAAAGCTGATGCACCTCAGGTCTGCATCCCCGTCTCCATTGCTACCCAGCCTAGCTTGGTGCTCCAACCATGTCTTCTGGCCACCAGTGGACAGCCCTTGTGATCTAAGGGGCTGTGGCACTGTGGGATTTGAGCTGATGTGGAACAGTATCACTAACATGGTCTAAACATGCTCAGATTCCAAACCTGCACGGGGCATTGTGATCCTGTGCTGCATGTCTGAGCGGGCAATGGGAAGCGTGCCTCAAGCACTGAGCAATCACCGCAGAACAAGAAACATCCTGCTACAAACTTAACCACTGTTTGAGATTATTCGTATCTGGGCATGATTTATGGCTTCTGAGCTTTGCTCTATCCTTGGAAACAAATGGCTTCCACAAAATAAAAGTTACTTTTCCAAAGAGGGGCTGCTATCACATTCCTGTCACCGCTGCAAACAAGATAATCCAACCTGGGTTGTCCCGACTAATCAGGAAAGCACCAGTGGCACAGTTGTTCTTTGTTATAGCTTGACATCTGATATTAATAGTCCTTTTGTGTTTTGAAACACCTTTCCTCTCAGAGTGCTGTGAAAGAGTCAATTCGTTAAGCTACAGAGTGTGTAGGTAAAAGCTGAGGGGTTGCAGGCAGGGAATGCAGCTCTGTGTGTGCCAGAAGAGAGGAGGAGAGGGGATGTTTTGCTCTGGTGAGATGCACCTGGGGTGCAGCATGATGGCTGGTGTGGATACAGAGAAACTGCATCCCAACAGGATGATTGCTCGCGGCTGATGGGGAGAAGCTCCCTTCTGTGATGCTGTTCCCTTGGCTGGTCTTAGCACAACTTCTTTAGAGGGAGAAAAGTGGCCACATTCCTCCAATGACAGTATAGAGGTCCTGGGATGAGTAAACCAGATGCTGGCATCTGCATTCTGCAGGTACCTCTCTTTGGTTCCAGTGTCCCTCTGAGGTCTGCAGGAACTGGTGGGGCACTGGCACAGGTTGCCCAGAGAAGCTGTGGATGTCCCATCATTGGAAGTGATCAAGATCATGTTGGATGGGGCTTTGACAACCTGGTCACCAGACACTTAGACACAGGGGTCTCTGTGCACCTCGAGGTGTCCCTTGTCTCTGCTGCATTCACCCTGGGGCTGAGCACCAATAACAGCAACCCCAGCAGCATGGCCCCTTGGTCACAGCCCTCGGCTCAGGTCCTCTGGGCCACCACTCTGCTCCCATTGCAGGCTTAGGAGCTGCTCACCTCCATCACCAGCTCCGTGCCTCCTACCAGCCAGGGAGCTGCTTCAGCAGGGCAGGGACCTGAGCCACGCTTGGCCATAGGTTATCTCTCCAGCTTAGTCAGTGCCAGTAAATGGAAAAGGTACTGGAAAGTAAATAGCAGTGTGATTTATTCAACAATGATAATCCAGCCTGGCCAGGAAGGATTGCCTGGGAGCAGGGAGTGTGAGGTGTGTCTAGGTGGGATTCGGCACAGGACCATTTCTCTTCACTGCACAGCCTCCCATGCTGTTGGACTTAACTTTGATTTGGAAATGGATCTCACACTGGGTAACATCTGCCATTGATTTCCACAGAGCTGCTGTTTCCAGCTGAGCAGAAAGGCTGCAGGCTTCCCAGCGGTGCTAGTGGCTGGAATTCCTCCAAGGAAATCTATCCTGTCAGAACAGGGTGATTTATCAAACAGGGCTCCTTCTGTGGCAGTCTGCTGTTTTCAGTGGAAAAGGTTTTCCAGGTCCCGGCTGGAACAAGGAGAAAATCATCCATGAGCAGCCCAGGGGCTGGATTAGAGGTTTGGCCATGGACATCCAGCACCCTCTCCTGCCTGAAGCAGGCCTGGCATGTGAATGTGGCTGCATCCATCTCAGAGGAGCGCCCTCACAGCTGTGGCCCGTCTTACCATATGTCTCATTTTGTCCCATTCGGAAGGGTGAAAATAAACTGTTTCCTTCCCAAAAACACTGGATCTGTGACCATTTCCTGGGAGGCAGAAAGCCATTTTCCACTGAGCCAGCAGCAAAACTGTTGAAGCCACTAAGCAGAAGCAGTGGCTTCAAGTTTCTCATCTTTATTAATAACTCGATGTTTTAAACCAATTTAACATGGAGGAGAATGGATGCTTGGAGCAGATGTCACTGTGTGGTTACT
The DNA here is from genome assembly GCA_009867235.2 of Psittacus erithacus. Classification (NCBI taxonomy): domain Eukaryota; kingdom Metazoa; phylum Chordata; class Aves; order Psittaciformes; family Psittacidae; genus Psittacus; species Psittacus erithacus. The sequence goes on from WYDI02003906.1 coordinate 64,257, forward strand.
GCTGTGATACTGAGGGTCCTGCCAAGCCTCCCAGTGTCTGCTGGTAGGAGATGGTTATGGACCAAAGCCAGGAGCTGCAGCAGGGATGCAGGATGATGGTGAGGGGCAGGAGAGGACCAGTGAGAGCTCATCACTGGGGGGAGAAGAGCAGCAGATGAATGGGGTGTTTCAGACTAGATGTGAGGAAGAGGTTTCTTACAATGAGGGTGGTGAGGCACTGGCACAGGCTGCCCAGAGAGATTGTGGATGCCCCATCCCATGAAACAGCCAAGGCCAGGCTGGATGGGCTCTGAGCAATCAGATCTAGTTGAAGATGTCCCTGCTCATTGCAGGGGGCTGGAACTGGATGATCTTCAAAGGTCCCTTCTGTTCTGTGATGCTGTGAAATTAAGTGGCCTGTAGGTAAATGGTGAACAGAGATGGCTGAGAAGTGTTCTGTGCTTGGTCCTGACACCAGCAAGCTGCTGAGATGAGTGGAGCAGCTCCAGAGGGATGATACAATAGACTCAGGGGGACATTGCTGTCTGGATTTATGCTCCCTAAGCGTGGGCATGTGAAATCTCTTCTCTGCTGCACTGGACTCCCTCCATCCAGCATAAATATCTCACTTGGCTTTCACCCGGGCATCTCAGCTGGATGCCTAAAGCTGGGGCCAATGAAGCTAAACTGGGGCTGGTGGATGAGGGCGCTTGTCCAACCCATGGATGTGGCTTACCCAGGTGAGTGTACAGGTGGGGTCTTTCCCACAGCTCCTTGGAAAGCTCTTGGATCACCAGGTCCATCCATGCCAGTAGGAATGATACCAGGGGCTGATGCAGAGAGGTGCAGGTGATCCGTGAGGCTCACCATCCCACCAGGAGAAAGGGTGACAACTCCGATGCTGAGTGGCATTTAGGACTAGGGAACAGGCGCTCAGTGATGGAGGATGGTTTTGTCCATCCCCACATGCTGTAATGCCACAGATCATCCCCGCAGGCCCAGCCAGAGGGAGGTTTGGGAACCTGGTACATATCCTTTATGTCCATCATGAGTCTATTCCAGTCCCATTCTTTCTCCATCCCATTCCCAGCTGTGAGCAGATGCTGATGCTCAGCAGCAAGCACATTCCTGCTGGCACTGCTGGAACACAGTGCTGAGGTTCTGGCCCACTGTGATGGGGGTGATTTGCACTCAGGTCTACAAATAGAGCTGGTAACGACGCCCCAGCTGAGCCACTTCTGCTCCTGGGTTGCTTTATTTTTTTGCAAAAATAGCATTTTTCTCACTTTGTTTTCCTTTTCCTGCAGGAAAAACTGAAAGGAAAAATCCCCTCGGGGTTGGCTTTAATCTAATATAAACGTTTTCAGCTGATCTTTCCTGTATCACTGTGCCGTGCTCCAGATGGGAGCTGCAGTTTAGTGCCCTGCAAGCTGCACACTGCACCCCAGCCACGTTTGCCCTGATGTGCATGGCAGAGGTGGGTCAGGCTCCCCCAGGACATGGCTCTGGGTGGATGTCACCCTCTGCTGCAGTCTCCCCATCTCCCCACTGGTTGCCCAGGAGGGATTAGCAAGGTGATTTAGCAACACTAATTAAAGGTGTGTGCTCAGGCAGCATCACCTCCCAGCCCTGCGCTCCTCCTGGTGCCCTCAGTGCATCACAAGAGACACCAGCCCATGAGGACAACAGTTCAGAACTAAACCCTCCTCTGTGGGGTCGCACACTGCAGCAGCAAACTGCTGGGGACCTCATTGCTGGGCAAGTCAACACTGGGCATTGCAGGTCATGGCTGCTGAAACCATCGAGTTTTGACTGAAATCTAGCTTTTTGGCACTGTTTTATTCACTGGTTATGTTGATACTGCCCCAGAAGCCCCAGGCAGGAGCAGAAGGAGGGCTTCCCTTCTGCAAAAGCACTTTCCTGCAGGCTGGGAATGCTCAAGGTTTTCTTCAAGGGCCTGAAGAAAGCCTGAGGACAAAAAGCACAAGTGGAGGATGCAGAGGGTGGGTTTTACTTCAGCAGGAAACACAAACCCAGTGATTATCTTCTTATACACACTGAAAAGCTTGCAAAACCTGAATGGCAGTTACATGAGCCCATTGGCATGATGTTATTTATAACACCTATAGACCGGATCTTCAGAGCCTCTGCTCTGCTGTCCATGAGTCCCACCAGATTGCTCCGTCATGGTCCAATTAAAAGCTGTTGTGGGCAGTTTGGATGCTCCCACGCTGTCATTGGGCTGATGCAGCACAGGGAGTTGAAACCAAGCCTTGTGCTGGTGGGTGCACTTCAGCAGCCATTAATGCAACGCTTGGTAGGGAGGATCTGCTCGTGGCCCTCTATGGGGTCTGCGGCTTGTCTCTGTTTCTTCCCAGTGCCATGGCCTGAGGTGGTGCTGGGAAGAGGCCAAGGAGACCCCAGCACAAGCTGAAATCCAACCTTAGGGATGAGGCTTGCTCGAGCCATGGCTGGGTACCCGGACTGCTCTTGTGGCGGCAATCGCTGCTGCAGCCACTCTGCTGGAGCTCCTGCATCCGAGAGGCTGGGGACAGCCATGCTCTCGGGTGGTGCCAGCCATGGAGCACGGCAGGGTCAGCCCAGCCAGGTTTCCCCAGGGACATGCTGCAATGCGGGGCTGCACACCCTCAACCTGGGCATGGGCTTTTCCCAGATGCCATGAGGATCACCTATGGGATGCAGGGGGGTCCCGTAGCCAGGTGGGCACATGAGCATCCCTGTGACACAGTCCCTGGTCTGTCACTGCCCTTTGGGTTCTGTGTTGCTCTGGCCCTGGGCTGGGTTTCAAACAGAGCCAGAGGCAGCAGAGCCGGAGAGGCCTGAGGACAATGGTCTGGAGCTACCACCAGCACAAAGAGTGCGTTTGGCTTCGGCATTCCTGGGAAGCACGTAAAGAGGGGAGGATGGTGTATGGTAAGCCCATGGTCCCTGGGGAGTGGAGCTGCCTCCCACCCGTGCTGGTCCCCCATTGAGCACTCACACTGTGCAGTAGGAGAAGGTGCAGGGACCAAATTCAGGGCTGGGCTCACTTGAGATCACATTTGGTGCTGGGGAAGGGCTTTTTACAAGGGCATGCAGTGACAGGACAAGGGGAATGGCTTTAAACTGAGAGAGGGGAGGCTGAGCTTAGATATTAGATGTAAGTTCTTCCCTGTAAGGGTGCTGAGGCGCTGGCACAGGGTGCCCAGAGAAGCTGTGGCTGCCCCATCCCTGGCAGTGTTCAAGGCCAGGTTGGACGTAGGGGCTGAAAGCAACCTGCTGTAGTGGAAGGTGTCCCTGCTCGTGGCAGGGGGTTGGAACTCGATGAGCTTTAAGGTTCCTTCCAACCTAAACCAGTCTGGGATTCCATAACCCACCCAAACACCCCAGGTCTGCAGCTTGTGTAAGCTACTTTTGTCTCTTTGGAGGGGAGATGAGCAACTCTCCCAGCAGAACCCCCTTGGCCATCCCCAGCACTATGCCACCTTCCCTGGGGCAGGATGGGGCAGAGGGCAGGACTGCAGGCACTTAGGGATAATTTGGCTTCACGATCAGCTTGGCACTGCCCCAAGCCAGCACCTTCAGCACACATTTCTGCTCTCCTTTGCATTTCCTGCATGGTCTTATGGCTCTCACCCCTGGAAGTGGGAGCAGCTCCTGGTGCATCCCGTCATGTATGGTCTTCCCAGATCAGATTTCCAAGGGGAAGGTGACCAGCCCCATATTGAGAGTGAACATTGTGATGCCCATCACCCCACTCCTCATCACTAACTGGTGATGCCCTTAGGCAAGCGCTATCCATTTTCCAGGACCTATGTTCACATAGATTAAACAGAATTATTATCTATTACCTATCTGTGTATATATCCAATAATCTATACATTAAATCAGAACCCAGGAAAAGGGCATGGAGGGGAAGGACACTTCCAGGACTGGATCTCACCCCAAAGCGCAGGATGCTCTGCTCCGGAGACGTGTTCCCCAGAATGTGCCAAATGACAGCTCCAAGAGGAGACAGGTTTTATCCATTTTATTTAACCAATGAAATTCCTACTGATAACAATGAAAGTAATTTCAGCAAGTATAAATGCGATACAGTTTTAAACAAACCCCATTGTTCCGTACCTATAAATAGATTTTTCAAAACCTCATAAAAAGTGCAGATTTATGAATTGCTGTTAAAATGTTAATACATGATTCCTTTGTTTAAAAATGCATTTTTTTGTCTCATAACTCACCAAAAAAAGAAAAAAAAAGAAAAAAAAAAAGAAAAAAACCCCCAAAAGAGTTCCTTCTGCATCTGTTCAGATAAATTCAAGTTGGGTAACTTAAAAACTAACACAAGTCACACACAAAGAGAAAATCCATCCCGCCAGGTCAGCCCGTCCTCTGGAAACAAAAAGGAATCCAACAAAGAAAACCCCAACCAGCAATAACAGAACAAGTAACTGGTAAAAGCTGCTGTGGAGACCCACAGGAGGCTCGTAGCAGCTGCCTCACCTTGCAGCAAACCCTCTATGACAGTACAGGGTCTGCAGTGCGTCTCTGGGGCTCAGGGCAGGCGGGACAGGAGGCCCGCGGGATGCTGGAGGGACCGTGGTACCCATGGAGCCACCTCGCTTCCAGGGGGTGAGATGGAGCAGCAGGACCAGAGCTTTGTCCTTAATCCTCCACCTGGGAACACCTCTGGGGCTGTGGCAGGGGAGGCAAGAAGCTGGGTACAACTTACCCCATGTCACAGGGGGGAGATGCAATGAAATGCCAACCCCTGGGCACTGCCCTGCCACCGCCCCTCCGACCCACAGCTGCCTGTGGCAAGCTGATGCCACTTATCCCACCATGCTGGGCTCTGCATACACCAAATAAGGGCTAATGCTTGCACTCAGAGGGGCTCGGAAGCTTTCGGGCTGCAGAAAGGCCATGCCCGTGTTTTTGGTGCAGCGGCTGGTCCATCCATCCCTCCACACACCAGCAAGGCTCATGTTCCCCTCATGCACAGTGAGCAGACCATGGGGGGAAGCCAGCAGTGGGCTTACGGGTACAGGGGATGAAACACCCCCAGATCTCAGCCTGCCCCACGTTTGGGTCCAAATGTGTCCAAACACAAGGAGGCCACGCAGCTTGGACCATGCTTTATGCAAAGAGGGGCTCTGCTCACCCAGGGTCTGCTGGAGCACCTCCCTGTATCTACAGTGGTATTTTATCTACAGCAGGGTCTGTTTAGCAAGAGCGGTTTAAAGTGGCTATGTTTATCAAGTTTGCTACTTTATGAATTAAAAAAACATCAACAAAACAAGAAATAAACCAAACCCCAACAACTATAAATACAAAGACTCTCACACACCAGACACTTGCAGCCTGCGTGACTCATAAACCGCATCAATATTCTGTTAAAAAGCTTATTCTACTTAAAACTATACATAGTACAAGAGACTTGAAGAGTGGCAGTCGTGCCCGGGCACGCTGCCTGCGCCAGGGTGGCCCACAGTCAGGTGCTTCCTAAAGAATCAAGGAGTTACAGTAACACGGCACAGGACTGCAAAGCCGATCACAGCTTCTGCTTACACCGCATACGAAGTACCAAGGGGAACACGAAAAAGAACTGGTGTTAATACTGATGGATTAAAGAGTAACTATAAAGATCAAAACAGACGTTCACAGCATGCTACATATATTGCTCACAAACTCTTTTTTTTTGTTGTTTTTCTCTAAAAAAAAAAGAAAAAAGGCTAATACAAAACAAGGAGTTGGCAGTCTGATTCTCAGTTAGGTTGGATATAGAAAGATAAAAGCATATACATTCATCGTGTGGCTTTCCAGCAAAAGGAGAAAAGGGTAAAACCGAGAGATTTCAAGTTTACAAAGTTCCTGTTTCTTTTATAAGCTACAGTTTATATCCAGTTCCAGGTCACAGTTGTGAAAGCATTCCTGACTGCGTTGCCTTGTCGAGTCCAAGGACTGTAGCCTATTTGGGATTGTTTTTCCCCTAAAAGCCAGTACCTCCTGCAGCCACCCGGGCACGTGGCGGCTGGGCTGGAGGGAGGAGGTTTGGGTCTGGTGGCACGACATGAGCGTGAAATGGGCAATGAGGAAGAGTTCTGGACTGTGGGTGCTTGGACCTGCTGCTGTCGCTGTCCCCAGGGCCCTGAGCTGGAGATGCAACGCTTGGGGATTCACCCATCTGGTGGGGGCAAGAAGATGCAGTTCAACAGCAGCAAGTTCTTCTTGGGCAGAAGTGAACGGTTCCCTTCCCCTGCTCCAGCTGTGGAGCAAGGGAAGGGTCCCAGCTCTTGTCCTACAGAAGCCCCTTGGACACCTTGGAATGAGGCATCCCCCACCATCTCCACTGAGCAGAGAGAAGCACAAGAACCTCTCAGACACATCGGTCAAGTTTCTTCAACTGACCAATGTGTCAACTCCTCCCTGCACTGGCTGTGTCGCCTCACGGGTGCCTGCGGTCTGTACCTTCTGATGCTGACAGCATGGCTTGCTCCCCACTATCAGTGTATTAACTGGCATCTTCAATACCACCCCTAACTACTGTTGGGAACAAAAGCAGAACTCAGGCTTCTATTTTCCACAAGCCCTGGTGATACTCAGTACCTGTAGGAACACCCAACCCTGCCTACATCTCCAGCAGCCACTCCATGGAGCGCATTTGGATTTATCCTGTAGGTACGTGGAAAACCCAAATCCACTTGTTCCGGAGGCCGGCTGCAAGGCGCCCAAGGAGCTGCCTGTCACAAGAGGACCTCAAATCCCCCATTAGATATCCCTCAAAGAAACCTGCATGGCTGAACGGCTCAAGCATGGGGAGTCTTGCCAAAGAAAGCATTTCCTTACTGGATTCACTGGATTATCACTGTAACTCCAGAGATGGGACCTAACTTGCTACTGGCAAATGCTACCTAGATGCTGTAAGTGAGTACTGACTGTCATCCTTTTGAACCAGATTTGGTATTTTGCTGTCCAGAAATAACCTAATACAACAATTGAGTGCTTCTGAACATAAAGAAAGTTCCTCTGAAATCAAATGGTAATAGAGGAACCTAGCACTGTTTTAAAAGGCTAAGGCTAGGAGGCTGCCCCTGCATGATTGCAAGGGGTTGTGAGTTGGGAAGATAGGAAGCACTTGATGAAGGGTGGTGGTGGCAGGTTGGAAAATGACAATTTTTGCCCCTTCTGAGTAGCAGAAGGATTAAATGTCTGCAAGAGAGAGCTGATGTAAGTTGTGGGAGCAGCAGCATGACCACATGCCAGGAAATACGCTCTAAGGGATGCATTAACACTGATCAAGATGCTCCTGAAGTTTCCTCATGCTATTGTGTTCTCTCCATCTCCCACAGCTTGATCTATGCAGTAAGGATGAAATGCTAAATTCAGTTTCATTTGGAGATAAACATTCTCATTTACAATTCCCAAACGCGGAAAAGTTGGTGGGTGCATCTCTTCTGACAAACACAGTGCTGGGGGACATTAGGGAGAACAAATCTGGAGTTCATATAGTGAAAATTGACATTTCTGTCCAGCTCTTGGAATGATCGCTTGCAACTAACCAACTCTTACAACTTGATATTCAGATTGGCTCTGGGAAGATTCATTTACAATGAATCCGCTACTTTCTCCCTTTATTTTGTGCAACATCACCCCTTATTTATGGGAGAAGGATCCAAACCTCTAAGGAAATTAACTGAACACTTGAAATCAAGATTTGGAGTATTTCTTTTTGGCCAAAACTTTTTAGTCTCTGGGCACAAGCTACCAAGAATCCAATCCAGCTCTTCTAAAAGGGAGTCCAAACTCTGGAACATGAGCCTGAAATGCATGCCTATGTTCATGGAAAACACACATGCATGAGAAACATCGAGAACCTGTTCTGCAAGAGCAGCAGCTTACAGTTTAACTGCTTTGGGAAAGATTTCTCTAAGCCTATATTAAGCCCCCAAAACAACCCATTTCATTAACAATCACTGTGAATCATGTGGGTCTGCTACACATTATTCCTTTAATCTCTATGGAAACTGATTTTATTCTGTTGAATTTAGCTAACTAAGTATCTTTAAAAACCTGACTCAAAAATGCAAGTGGGCACCTTGTAGGATTTTGCTAAGTGCTTAAATTCCCATTGAAATTTAGGCAACTCCTGCTTTTTCCACATCCCAGGAAAATATCTATGAGTATCACTATGAACAAAAATACTTTGAGGAATCTGGAGCTTTGACTTTCTACACTCAAATAACAGAGAAGCAAAATGTTTTCCTTTTTGTTCTGATCTGTTCTATATTTGTAGAGACCTACATTTATAATTGTTTACAACACTGATTTGCCGGTCCTTAAGGTTTTTTTAATACCAAGGACGAGCTGATAGGGGCAATTCTTTAACTCTTATAGCTGCAAGTACATCCTTTTCATTGCAATGAAGGCTTTAAGACAAAGAATTTATGTTTCAGTTCAGTCTTGATGAAAATAAAACCATCTACAGCTCACCAAAATTCCCTCAGGGTACCACAACGCTGGCTTTAGTAGCTATCTGCACAAACTGTTCCCTAGTTTAAGATGGTTTCTATTCCTGCCTGATGCCACTCTTGTGATGTTCAGCTGCAGGTGGAGTGTTCTGAGAAACGCAAATGCTTTCTCCAATCGGCATCTTTTCCATTTCTCTTCATTAGCAAAAAAATGGAGCAATTTCAGCAAGAATGTATCTGTCCCAACACACAGTTTGAAGTGATTCTGCAATGACAAGAAGCTGCCCATGCTCAAAACCTCTGTTCCCTACTTAAGAGCATTCCCTGTGTAGCTGGTTAATTTGTGCCTATCAAGCTTTCTCTTCTGTAGACAGGAGACTGTACGCTTCTTTTTATGTTGGTCATGGCTGGCATTTTGTGGACTAACATTAATGCTGGTAAATACCAATTCCAATAAAGGAACACGGAGGGCGAGTATCTACACTTGCAATGATTACGGCACTCGTAAGGATAATATTAATAAACAAAGTGTAAAGATTCACATTCACGAGTGCTTTCAAAATGCAGAAACATCCAAGAACACTTGCACATTGAAATTTGGCACAGTGTGAGCCTAAAGCGTGCATAAAGTGTATGGTAGAGTTGTCTGACTTTAAACACCAATTCTGAACAAACACCTATTCAAACTCATAAATTTGAGTATAAAAACTAAGCTGTAAGTTGTTACACGGTAAATGCAATACTTGGGAAAAAAATGCCACGTGGAAAACGTTTCCAGAAGTTTCAAGTTTGCATTTAATACTAAAAAAAAGAGAGCGAAATAGCAAACTACTTGTACAATGACATTTCCTATAGTGGAATGTCTTGCAGGCCATATGTGACATGATATGGCACCTTAAAAAAAGAAGAAATCACTGATTTACTACAAATTTCATGAAGCAATCCATTTATGGTTTCTGTATTTCAAATATGCTCGTGCGTGCACTTTGCTCGGAAAGCATTTGAGCTGGCAAGTATGTATCATAAGGAAAGAAGTAAAGGCACTCATGTTTCCAAATGTAAAACTCAATCTACTCTAAGAATCTTCGCTTTTCTGAAGGGAAACTAAGCCATCATATTAGTTATCCAAATCCAGTCTCACCTCCTTTCCAGAGCTCAACTGTGCTCCTTGAGAACTACTTGATTTCTCAAAGCAAAGGAATTCAAAGTAGTACTGTACAGTTCCCATCACTTGAGGAAAACTAAAAGTATTGCATGAAAACTTCTCTCAGCAGAACTGTTTTATGCACAAAAGCCATTAAGTACAGCCACTACACTCACAAGAGGGAGCAAAAAAGATCATAACAACTTAGGAAATCTACCTAAGTTCATATATACGAGCATCTCAATACTTCTGATAAATCTTTGCAGTTAGCTATACAAGATGCTATACAAGATAAATAAATGTGATGTTTTACCCAATGCTTTCTCTGATGCTCTCTATTGGGTAGTTTGCTGAACGGCCAATGTTACATTAAAAAACCCATAATTACTGATTTCTTCCTCAAAAGGTTTTCACATGCAGAGTCTGCAGTCTGAAAGTGCAGGAAAGTGTACAATCATTTAGCTTTCCAATCTAGAACAGGCAGATAAAGCAAAAAACCCAACATGTGGAGTCACAGCAAGGTTCAGGAAAAGGGAAGAGAGAACTGACTTTAGGAGCGTTCTGGTGTCCATGATTTTGTCAATGAAAAGTGTTATAATACGACTGATAGTAGGTTTTTAAACTATTCTGCAATTACCAATGAAAAAAATCCTGTATTAACTTCTACAATCCAATGGCACATTAAAAATAAACCTATCCAGTTAGTTTTGAATGTATGCAACAGAAATAACGGTCACCCTCCTCAAAGATGTATGAAAAGCCCAAACCAACAGATGGAAGCTGAAGGGGTGACAACTTGCATCCTACTGGGTAAGTTTAAGCATCTCTTTAGGCACTTCACTGGTTCATTAAATGCAATACAAAATAAAGCTATAAATATCAACATTTTGTGCTCTTAGGAATTAGTTGAAAGCAACAGAAAACAGCACAAAAGTGTGTGACATTTTTGGCAGCTTATTTCTTCCCTTCCCCAATATTACTGGTTGTCCAAGAATGCTTTGTTTTGGGGATGCTTTGGCATCTCAGTATCAGGTTGTCTGAAGCCATAAAAGCTAAAACAAAACTGCTAGGCCTTAGACAATAAAGAAATTTGGTTTTAAAATTTCTTTATGGCTATGTAAGAAGGACACTTTAGCAGTGGCATGATAGGGAAAAAAGCTTGCTTTCTTTTTAAATATTGCACTTTTCTTTTGTTCACTCACACTAATGCATAGAAACTTCTTTAAGTATTAAAATTTCATGCTATGAAAAAGCTATGGGAAATAAATTTCTACACATCCAATATGAAAGAACAGATATGCTAGCCTTCCTTTACTTTCCTTAGGTAGAACATTGAGAAAGAAGAGTGCAAAAAACCCACCACCCTGTTTTTGGTCAGCCTGTGTATTAACTTTGTAGGTGCCAACTAAACAAACTGCAACATGTGATGAACATGGATATTGTAAGGACAACTAAGGGTGACTGTCAGTAAAACAAGATTATGCATGATTGAAACACAGTAAGTGTGGCTGAAATGGGAAATCGTGAGGCCTCTTCTCTTGGGAAGGGGCACGACAAAGCAGATGAATTTTGCACTTCAGTAGCATGCTGTAGGATTTATCATGATTAATTTCACATTACAGTGTGCTCAATGTTCGCATCCACATCTCACATCACCTTCAATTGCTGTAGTAAGACAGTAACTGGCAAGCCATCTCCAGGAGACACAGGAGAATCCAGAGGGCAATTCAATGCAACGCAGCCCGCGTGTCTCCGTCACGAGTCACGACGTGGTGGTGTGTTCTCAGGACAGGCAGAACCCATCTCCTGCTGGACTCCACTAATCTGAAAAATGATTGCTTGGAAAAAGAAGTCTCTAAGCACTTCACTCCAGTGCTTAAAGAACAAAGCGCTAGGATTGGATATAACAAAACCAGTTTCAGGATCCTGACCACTGCGCAGAAATCCAGCCGGAAACAATGCAGAGTAGTGCTCCTCAGTGTTACTTTTGTTATCATTAGTAATGTTAAGCATCAAGAAAATAAAACACGTCATTGCACATTACAGCCGCCAAGAAGCACGGCTAAACTTTGACACTAGAGAATTGAATAACCTGATGCTACATCACAAACAGCTTCTGGTGTGTATCTATGTCAAAAGGTCTTTACATACTCAGCAAAACTCCTTTACTCCTGCCCAGCGGATGCTTCAGGTTAAGTGACGAGTTATGGCACGAAGGGCATACAGAAGTTCCGCTTGCATACGAGCTTCCATTAGAAGCAGATTGACATGAACCTGTTAAAAATTAAATCAGCCATTTAGTTCACCTCTGAATGCATCATTATTTGTTCATTTAGGTTAAATAGTCAAGTATCACTGCAAGAACTACGTCCTTTCTCTCTGTACCCTGCTGCAGGACTCCAGTTCCTCTTCAAACAGCTGTGCTGTATGCCAGTACCAGACCACATCACAAGACTGCAAGGAACTAGCCTCAACTGCTGCTTTGAGCAATCTTCCATCTCAGAAGTCTCAATAAAACCATTTTTGTATCCTAATGGCATTAGTTCTCTATGAATTATATTTTGTTTTCTTTACTACCACCTGTGATTGCTATATAGGAGCACAGGCTAAGGGATGGTTTACATTACAGATGCATTATCAGGCATGCAGGCACTGACTCTTGTCAGGAAGCATTTAACTTGGATACGTGAAAGCACGTTGACATTTTTATTGATGAAAAACACCACGATGATTAACTCATATATATGAGTGAAGGTCTTTTTTGATCCCCAAATCCCAAGTATTGGCATAGTTGACTGCTTCTGCATTCCCAAGTTTATCCACTTTTCTTTCATAGCTGTCAGTTCAATTTTATGTAGAGATCACTCAAAATAATAGAATTGGCATTTCCAGCACACTAAGAAGTATTTCTGTAAAATTGATATCTAAAACGCAATGAATTCATCTGTTTTTTTTCTGGGTAAAACCAGTTTATTTGACAGACACTGTATGTTAAGGTGTCACCATACTTTAATTCTTAAACAGCATGGGGGGTTTCCATGAAGCCAGTTTGGCTTTGAAATCCGTACCTTCTCCGAGTGCTTGAACTGACGCCAGTAACTATCATACATGCGCTTGGTAGTTCTCTCTGGGTAGCAGGTCACTGTCTTTATGTAAACCTTCAGGCTGCGTTCAAGTAACTGATTAACTTCTCCATAATCATAGTCATCATACCTAAATAACACAGGCAAGCAGTCTGTTGGACATAAGTTCTTAAAAGCATGGTCTTTTGCAGCATTATGTTTTTATGTTTGGGAATTGGAGCGTTTATTATACAGACTACAAACCCTCCCGCTAACAGAGGATCTCAAAGGCTTAGTATTAGGATGCTGTCTTTCCTGAACAAAGGATACACGCTGGCTTCAGAAAGGGAGTTCTTTCAAATTTCCATCCATATTCATAACAATTTTCTCCACTAGAAACAGAAGTTATACTGATATGCCAGCAAAACCACTTTTAACTTCCAGACTGAGGTACTATCTTCACTTTAACACCTGCAGTCTAAAATCATACTTTTCACATGATTCAGTTTTCACTCTGTTCACACAGTTTAAAACGCACTCCTAAAGTCACGGGATTTTTGTCCATACCTGATTCCATACATACAGTGGACATAGTTAAATAAAGCTCTTCGTAGCGTAGTTGTATCAACATCTTCATGTGTTGCCATAGTGTTATATGTGAGGTTATATACCATTCGAAACTTCTCATCGAGGAGATGCCCAATGTCAGAATAAAGCCTGTTTACAAGGGAAAAGCCATGATTTTCCCAAGTATAGTCCTGCAGGAAGAGAAGGAAATATATAAATGTACAAATGAAATACCCATATGGTCCTCCCTATAGCTCAACAGTTTTGTTGTCTGCTAGTTATAACTTTATTCTCCTTGGAAGATTTGCATTTTAAATCCTTCATCCATATCACCTGCTCCATTCCCTCAGGCTTCCTGGCAGTGAATATCAAATCACAACACCCCACCTCAGCTGGATATCATGACCCTACAGAAGAAAAAACCCAAGCTTCTCATGAAATGCTGAGGCAATTTTCCACTGTCTGCTGTGCCACTTCAACCAGTGTCATTCTACATTGGAGGGCCTGTAAGTTTAAAAACTCAGTCCTCTTGGAGGCTTTGATGGATAGCTCTGAGCAGACACAAAGTATCTGCTTCCAGCCAGGATGTGCAATCACTGAGTAAAGTGCTAAACCACCCTGGAACAAACTAATAAAATCCAGGCTTCTTTGGTCTTAGACAAGCACCCAGACTGCAAGGATAAAAGCTTTTCTGCTCTTACCAGGAATGCGAAATCTTTGCAGAGTGATGGCCCAGCATCAGCAGGGAGAATGACCCTGTTTCAGAGCAGCGTACAACCACTCTCCATGCCGCGGTTACACAGAACATGTTAGTTTGCCCACATCCTTGGCAAGTGTTCAATCATTCAATAACTGATGCTATCTTTACAGTTGAGGGCATCATCTCCACATCCTTCTTGTGTTTGGCTGGTTTCAAATGTTACTGTTGAGCAAGGGTACTCACCCAGGTGTTTTAGAGACTGGTCCTTACATGAGGAGAGTGGGGAAGAGTAGGTAGGACAGTATTCAACTGCCTAACACAGGTATTCAGTGATGTCTGAAATGTGTCACATCATATTTGGTCTCTAGCTCCCAGCCCAAAAAACTGTAAGGCTTATTAGATATATGTTATACCTACCAGCCCTGTAAAGGTGTCCAAGACACCCGGGGCATCACAAAAGCCTCTGAAAGCCAGAAGCCCCATGAGGGGGAAAGTGCTGTTTACTAACAGCAGCTGATCCATATTAACAATTAAAAAAGGGGAAAAAAACCCCAGTTTAAAGACATTCTGCGGTGTATGGAATACCTTTTTCTGTTACTAAATTTAAACCCACATAGAAAAAGGCAGTCTTGTTTTATCAGAATAGGGATTAGATTTATTGCAAGGCTTTGGGATGCCACTGCAATCTGAACAACATTAATAGCAGAGCTTTTGGGAGGCTGTGGGTATATATATCTAACTGCTTAAGAGTAGGACTTAGTAATAAAGTTAAATTATCAAGATGACTCCTCTGAATGAAGGCAAAAGCTGTCCTGTTTATTTAACAGCAGGTATTTTAGATCCAATTTCAACTTCTGCAGAGCTTTTTTCCATGGAAGCCTGATGCTCCTAAAGTAGTTAAGCAGAATGTCTGATTTACAGGCACTCACTCTGCCTTATTCTTTTTGGCAGTATCTACCTATTTCAGGCTCATATAAAGACCAGAGAATAAATTTCCCAGATCAACAGAAACTGCCACATAGCTAAAAACATTTCCTGAGAGTGATCATGGATTCTTCATTTTACAATCTTAGATACATCTTCGGACCATGAAGTTTTCCTGCACTTGCTGTGTTTTTAATTGAAATGCTTTGATTTGGTTTAAGATTTCTTCCACTGCTTTCAATTTATTACCAGACTGCTGATTAATCTACTTTATAAACTGGAATAGAAGCACCCAGAAAGTCGCTCCTGTTATACATATTATGAAGTTTATGAGTCTGGTCATGGAAAAGGATGCCAAAATGTAAGAAAAAGTACAGTTAAAATGAGTATTTTTTTTCTTCCAACAGCACTAAAAAATATATTCAAATATAGCCATAAACTTCAGTAATTGTATTTAGGAACTCCTCTTCTTTCCTGACCTTTAACGTCCAGTGATTTGGAGCATATATGAGAATGATACTCACCAAACTGCTCTCATATATATGTATAGGTATTGATAATCACTGGACAGAAAATACTTGATAAAATGGCAGGAATAAAGAGTTCTTCCAGTGGATTTTTTTCTACAACATCTGAAGGGACAGGAAAGAAATTCTTTCTTTTCTACCTTTCACTTTTACGCCGGATTTAGTGATATGCTTTACGGTTTTCAAACGTTAATTGTGGTAATAGTTGCAGTAAGAATGAAAGCTCAATATTCCCCTGACTGAACAGTAAAATACTCATCTCAGGTGAATTTATGGAAGCTGTTTAATGGACCAGAACAAGAAAAGGAGCATGCAACAAACATGCCCCACTACAACCACTTTATGCTACTTGCCCTGTCATGAGATATACAAACATTGTTTCAGTGAATGTACTGTAAAGATATAGTACCTGAGCTCTGAATGTTGGCAGATGATCTTCTCCCCGCCTTGCAAAATCTTTGTACCCAAATCCAGGATCTTCAATATAGCGGGAGACATCTGTAGAAACTATTTCATCATCAAATGCTGTGAATAAAACAGCAAAATGTTTTGCTTTAGGCTAGCACAAGAGTTAGTGCTGACTTCCAGCTATCACCCTACTACAGGGCTAGAGAACAATTTTAGTTGTGCAAAGGAAGAGAGCGGTACAAAGGAAAGAAACGGTTCAATCCCAACTTTTTTGCTTTTATGGGATCCATCCCTTTCATTGAGCCAACTAAATGTCAGCCTACACCAGACATCTAATGTACTTCTAAAGAAGGGGAAGAGAGGGCTAAGTTCTGTCTGTAGGTGTGCTTTTCTCTGGGTTAATTTCTGAAGGAGGCTAGGTATCCTAAATCAGGAAGATGAATTCCTTTGGTAAAGTCACTATGGTAGGATAAGAAACAGAAAAATGTACCCTTCACAACAGGATTGCTATGCTGAGCAGGTATGGTGTCAGGAATTACACCAGCTCTGTTCTATAACCTGGAGTATGAGCAACAAGCAAGCAATGCAACACTCCACTTGTAAATACCAGTTGAAGATTATGTGAAAGTAAAGAGCTCTACAGTACATCAGGCTGAAATTCGGCCAGAAGCTTTAGTAACTAAGCATCTTCAAAGAGCTCCAAACCATGTCACTAAGCAAGCACAGGTTCTCTATCAGGAATCAATCTCTCCCTCCCAAATAAACAGGTGGCTTGATTGTGTAACTACCTCTGCAGAAGTTGACTATTGCATAGCTGACTGCATTTGACCCTGATGTTAAAATCATGGCTCGCTTCCACATGCACTGACAGAACAGTTGCCATATGTCCACTGTTAGCACCTTGAAAAGTCAGTTAATCTAAGAATTGCAGAAGTGCTTTATCTCCTCTTTGCCTCATTAAACAATAAAAACATAACTGCGTAGGAGGAAGCTCGCACAACATCTGCTACAGCAAATCCTCAGTGAAGAATAAAAGCCTTGCACATAAATGCTCCTCTCCCCTGAAAAGGACTGACTTCCATGAAAGAAAGAGGCCCAACACATAGAGACTCTTTAACTCAAACCAGCAAAAGGCAAAGAGGAAAGTCAACAAAACTATCAGCAACCCCATCAAAAAGCCCCTTCTGTCCCAAACTCCTCTTCTGTATACACTTGAAGTTGCAACGACTCATGGAAAGTCCTGATTTGATAATGAAAATGCAATGGGTGTCTGTTTATCTGCACTGTTGATATTGTCTGTTCAAAGAAAAAGAGCAAGAATAGACAATGTCCATTTCCTAAAATCCAGCCATGACATTGCTGGATTTATCTTCTTTCAGAGATTTTGAGAGCCACAAAACAATCTCTGTGCTGATCCACAATACAGTCTTTCTGTTTTTTGGGCTCAGTGCACAAAAACAGACATGGTCAAACACGTTTGGTCTGAAGCTATCAAGATCTAAATTCACAGTGTCAGTAAAATGTGAAGCATTTTATGGGTCACTTCTTAGAAAGACACAAGCTGTCACCTTCAAGTAGCCTGTACTATGAGGACACGGCTGGAGATTCTGACTGTCTTCTGCAATTCTCTCTTTGAACACTTTCTTTGAAAAAACAAACCCACCTTCCTGTCTACAGGAAGCAGATTTAATTGCAGGGTGTGTTAGAGATGAAGGCCTTCAGATCATATGAAGAATACTGGAAAAGAAGCTTCCAGCTCAGAATTTTGAACATCACTTAAGAATAAAAAACCTGTTGAGAATCCCTACCACAAAACAGGCAGTGGAACAGCCCAGTGGCATCATCATTCAGAATGGCAAGTCAGAAATGTCCTTTCCAGGTGGGCAGTAAAGATGCTGAGTCTCCTCCCAATCCATTTCCTGAACTAAATGTCGTATCTGAAGGCTACTTATGAGTGTCAGTGAAGTTCTAAGCACTGAAACTAATGTTTCACCTAAACCTGTGAAACATTTACTGAATATCTACATGAATGCATGAATTTGAAGATACAAGGCATATAAAGAAAGAGAAAATTACACCCTATTTTTTAGAGAAGCATGCAGGCCTTTTTTTTCTGTTAATATACAAAAGCAAAATTTCAAGTAGCAAAAAGAGTGGTGTTATTTGCCAATCAAGAAATCTTAAGCAGATGAAGCAAGTGCCAGGACCACCTTTACTACACTCCTACTAGACAAATACAGAATGAAGACACGGACAGAGAAAGTTGTAGCCACTGAACTGGCTTCAAGTGTTTAGTTCTTACAAAGCACAAACAGGACAACTGGAAAAGCACAAATACCTCCATTAATTACTAGCAGACTCTCCTTCTTCTCCTTTTCAAAGCGAGTTGCCATTTCTTCCTGAGAGGCTTCTTCATCCTCTTTATCTTCTTGTAGCCTCTTCATCCTTTCCATTAAGGCTTCCAGCTCACTTAAAGAATCTGCAATCTGCAAAAACACCATGACATTCTGCAAAATTAGAAGATAGACAACATGTGTCATCTTCAGATTTCATGCTTGACAACAAATGTTCTCAGAAACAGATAGCAGCAGCAAACATGGAAATTCAAGCCAGAATGCATTTTGTTACATACAGCACAGACAAACAGCCTCACACAGCTTTTGGACAGTGAGAAGGGAGCTGGGAAGTATTGATCTAACCTATCACAGTAATCTCCTGTGCTGGGATTAAGAGTGGAAGAGGTGGTGTTTGAATGTGGAAAGCACAGTTGCTTCTAATACATATTCTGCCATGCAAATGGTTTTGGGTTCTGTGATCTGCACTTATCATTCAGATTTTTCATAAGATAAATTGTTTGGGCCTTCTCTTCCATCTTTCCCTTTTGATTCTGTTTTTCTGCCCATAGCTGTAATTGTTTCCTAGTATGCTACTCACTGCTCAACAAGCAGCATAGTCAGCAGCAGCCCCTTGTCCACCACAAATGGGGAATAAGACACCCCTGTGATTTGAGCTAGCATGTCTTACAGCCCAGGAATGTAAGATACAGCAAGTGAACTGAGTAACCACATGTGCACACTGTACTGTCTAGTGACTTTACTCATAATTCTGAACTTCCATCAAAGGCAATGAGGTCAATTCTTCAGCCGGCATTAACTCAAGGACATGTCTTCAAAGCATTATAGAGCTACTTTCAGGGAAAAAATCCCACATTTAAGTTAAAAGGTAGTAATCAAAATTCTTTATTGGTTGATTCAAGACTGGAACACCAGCAGGAAGAATTAAGTCATTTTATTTCGGACATTTCCTCCCATCTACATAGAAGCGTTTCAGACTTGACCTGTTTTGTGACTGCAGGCCTTGAAGTAAAAATTATTGTTGTCATTATTATTATTGTAATTATTATTAAGATTGTTATTATTATTTCTGTTGGGGCTTTTTTTCTTCTTTTTTCTTTTCTTTTTCTTTTCTTTTTCTTTTTTTCCTCCTATTTCTTTTTTCATTCCACATGTTTAGAACGTGGATGACACAATGCTTCAGTCACTGCTGCGCTATCTGAAGAAACTGGGGCTTTAAGCTTTCAGCTGAAAGCCAAGTTTCAGTCTTGCCCAATGGGTTGTGAGATTAACTATCAAAATCCCCTTGCTCTGACTACCACCCACCATTACAATGTGGTTTTCAATAGGTGACACTGAAAACTGCTGGAGTGAATATAAAGAGTTACCAGACTCAAACATTCCAGTAAAGCAGACAAAAACTTTCAAACTACCCGGAAATTTAAACAGGAAAGAATGGAAGAAAGTTTTCTAATGCAAAACAGTGGCAAGCAAAAGAATCTTCTTGCAACACTAACCCCAAAGTTGCTACTTGTGAGGGATGCATTTTCTATGTTGTTGTCATTGGCAAGATCACAGACACAGAAGTTGTTGACTGCTATAAGTCTGACTCCATTAGATGTATCCGGATCTCTCTCTGGATTAATGCCACTACCAAATACAAAACTTGCCAAGGCATGATAATGTGCCAACAGGACAACAGCATGCACCAGTTCAGGAAGAGACCAATTATTTTCCCCAGTCTTGACAAGTTTCTGAAATGAGAATAAAAAAAGTGTAAATATAAGATTTCTTTCAGACCTCAGCTTTTCTAGAAAACACTTCTAAAAAGAGATCAATTCCTTTCTTCCAAGAATACCATAGTCCTCTTGCACACAAACTCACACTGTTTAAAAAAGAGACACCTCATATATCAACTCTTTTATTCTGGGGTTATTTTAGCCAATGCTATTCCTAAAAAGTGAACCCTGTTGGCTTTGTCACACATAATTTATTGGCTTATTCGATGCTCTAGTACTTCCCTGAATGTTTTAATTCAGGGTAGTGAACCCTAACCAGACACTTGCCTAGTTCTGAGCAGTTCGTATTACTGGACATTTACCACTGTTACAGGGCAGGACTGAGCAGGTACCTGAATGTGCTCTTTTGTGATCAGCCAGGGCCGGTGTGCAAGGAGCTTGTTTATTTCATTCAGGTTTTTCAGTCTTTGGGGAATGTATTCCAAACCGTTCAACCACTCTGCAATCCCACCAGTCTTCAGAAACTCATCCACGTGCATATTTATTAGGTAGGAACACTGATGTCTGGCAGCAGCCTGGAACAGTTAAACAGAGGGAAAAGTGCAGCACATTAGTGTGTAATCTGATTTTGCTGCAGGTGGAAGACACACAAACCCCAAAACAATTTAATTCCAAAGGGCCATATCTTATATTGCATTTCTATACATATGGAGGATTCTCCAATAAAGATATGTTTCATTACATTACTCTGAATTGCAGAATCTAATTTAGGCTGGAAGAGAACTCAAGAGGAGATCTGGTCCAAGCCCCTGTTCACAGCAGGGCTCACTTAGATCAAGTTGCTTGGAGCCTTGTCCAGACAACATTTCCATCCTTGGAGGTCACACAACCTCTCCTGGCCCCTGTTTACACCTTCATGGCAAAAACTGTTCTCCTAGTGTCCATCTGGCATTTGTTGTGACTTAAATCCACTGCATCCCAACCTACTGCTGCGCACTGAGGGCTAAATATCCAGAAATAAGGTTATACAGTTTTAACTGCACTCTGTACAACACACTCTAGTGGGCATGTGAGAAGTGTATCACTGTGGGAAACAGGGAAACCTGTACAGTGCCAATTCTTCCTTCTCATTGAAAACCTTCTGGCTAGGCATGCTTTATTCTGATGAAAATCAACTACAAAAATTCACCCCTTGTCAAAATATCACACTAGTCTCTCCTTTCTAAAGTCTTCCTTTCTTCTTCTCTTTTAAATACACAATTCAAGGTCACAGAAGAAAATATATAGCCAGTTGGTACATACCATTATAGCAATGTAGTGCCTATAGGGCAAAGGAAGGGGCCCATCCATGCGCAGCATGTAGAACTGGCTGCGCAGGAAAGACTCCAGGTACTGAGTATGGATGCTCATGACCTGTGTGATGTTGTCCAGGCGACCAGACGTAGAATATTCTTCCACAAGAAGATTAGTACGTTCATCCAAACCATTTGCTTGCATAACCTTGAAAACAAGATGGAAGAACTTAACAGAGAAAGAGATTTTCTCTAGTTTTAGACCCGCAGAGAAACATATTGCACCATGAAAGGTTTAACTTGTGTACAAACTTAAAGGCAATGCTGGAGATCCAGACATATGTTTGTAAATATACACGCTTGCATGCGTGCAAATATGCACATAGAGATGCTACTTGTATGCTAAGAACTGAACAACACTACACTGTACTGAACAACACTACACTGTACCTCTGTTATTTTCATATGTTTCTACAAAACCCAAAGGCCATTTTCTGCAGATCTTTCCTAAACAGCTGACCTTGCACATGGTTAATGCCAAACCTGTACAGAGAGCTGGAAGTAAGCAAGAGCTAAATGGAAAGTCAAGTCTTTATGGAAGTCAGGCTGTACAGACACACACCACCCCAGCATTCAACCCTAAAACCGATTTCAAAATTAATGGAGAGGAACTGGGCTATGTAACCAAATTACAGAAACAGCCCTGGCAATCTACCCCTTCTGCGCCTGTATAATTGAAGAGGAGATCAAATGCTAATTTGTCCATAACATTCAAGTATTATTTAGAATAGGAATTTAATGCTTTCTTTAAACAAAAGCTGTTCTTTAATTATTCCAACCAATCCAAACCTTGGGCACGAGATGAAATGAAACAGCAAAAGAGTAAGTAGCCCTTTCACTGCAAGCCCTGACACAGTATTAGTGCTATTACTCAGTGTTTATCACCAAGAACAGCCATTCTCAACATGTTCACCACTGAAGTTACAAGCACAAGAAGAGAATACCCAGTATTTATTCTGAAACAGCACAGTATTAAACTAACAAGCTCACTATTGCGCACACCATGAGATGAGACATTTTAGCTGGCTCCCTGCACATGAAGAAACAAAGTGCCTAAAGCCAAGAAGACATAACGCTTTTGCTGAAATATTCTATTTATAATATATTTTCCTTCTTTATGATGGGCTGATGAATGGACCGTGTCTCAAATATTTTCCCATTAAATCTTATATAGAAGTTACACACAAAGAAACATGAGAAACATGACACCTTCTTCATTTCTCACCACTTTAGCGGCCTGGTTTAATCTGTGGTCCCAGAAAGAAAGGGAAGAAGCAGCTATGCACTTAGGCAGCTCCATCATTTAGCTCTTCACTATGGCAGCTTTTCTTTGTTCTGTATCCAAAACAATTCCTCCTCAGTTTTCCTTAAGAATTTTTTTACCACTGGGAATTTATTCACACATGAGAGATCATTTTATCTCACTACTGTACATCCCTTGCTCCACTCCAAGGAATCCTCCTTCTTCTTCAGCAGGTGTATTTCCCATGTATTTAAGAGATCTTTGTCTCATTTAGCAGTTTCTTGGGGAAATCATACTTTTAGTGTTCCTGGTAAGGTTTCTAATCTTCTCCAGCTTGCCAGGAGTTTCCCTTGTACCAGCACAAGTTATGAAGAAGAAGTTTTGCTGACAAAATTGAAATATAATCCTGTAGGTCTGCATTGTTGCTATTTAGGTATAGCAATATGCCACATTATTGCTTCTGAGATTTATCTCCACCTATATTACTGTCCTTTTCATACTGCGTATATACTTCCTCCGGATTTATTGCCATCCATGGATCTACAAACATGTTTTTTTATTCTGCTTGTAAAGCTTTATGGTACTTTAACAGGAACCTTTACGATTAGATTGTTATTGCTCTGTCCATATTCTTTCCATTATGACAATAAAGCAGGCTTTGACACGAGGAGTGTTATTATAAAGATTTGTGAGATATTCAGTTTGTTACTAATCTCTAACGACATCCTTCCTTTCCACTGTATTATTTCATGCCAGTGAATGAGGGAAAAAGGTATTTCTTTGCTTAACAAACAATATTTCACATTTGTTTGTAATACTGAATACCTGTTTTTAACCATACAAGTGGAGGTTCCCTCCTTGCACCAGGTAACCACTGCAGTTACTCCTTTCTGAGAGCTACTCAGTGATTCCTCCTGCACCCTTGACTAGCACCCTCACCACGTGCATCAGATGTGAAATGAATCCATTAACAATTCTCTCAAAATACATTATCATTTTAACTACCCTTATTTTTCTACTTGCTGTATAATTATTGACTTCTTGAAACAAATTAAGTTATTATGAAGTTTGATTCTCCATTTCATCTCATATTTCACACAAGAGAAACACCCTTCACCACTTTGGCTGGCTGGAACCCACTCTGTTCCCCTTTTCCCCAGTCTAAAAGACTCTTTCTGACCTCTTTTCCTTTTTGCTTCTATGCTTTCTTGTTGCCAGCCTTTCCACTCTGTTTTATATTAAATTCAAAAACTGCCACTGTACAAATGGAGAAAGACCCGGAGAACAGCAGCTATCTCATTGTTCAAAATGTCTTTTTCGCCCTTCCAGCATGTGAATTATCTGCTTTTAGAAACTGCTCAAAACAAAACAAAAGATCCTAGGTTTATAGCTGGCCATCCCAAATAATTAACTGATCAATAAGACTCTGCAAAGACCGAGATCACAGAGAACAGCATCACAGCAAAAGCTCTACTTACTGCAGCAACCTACAAACCAAGGCTTAAGTTGAACATTAAATCATGGGCAGAAATCTTGAAAGTACCTTTCAACCATAAATCCTCTTAAGAACCACAGTTCTGGTCTGAGTTAAGCCATATTTTCAGGTTCTCTCAAACCGAAGGTCAGATGCAGCTCTGAGAGCTATATAATCATATCACTGCATACCAGATAGGCCTCCCTCTAGGCCTGGCATTAAGAGAAGTGACCACCCCCCACAAGAATAGCAGAGCCACCCTCTATTCCGGGAGTGCCTGCAACTGAAATGATGTCAAATGGCAGTACTTGTGTGGAAAGACAGCGTGGTTCTTACCCATTGGAGCCTGCTCCAGAGAAACCACCACTTTTGCTTGCAAAGGAGTTCATCCAAGTACCATGGACAAGCAGGATCATAAAACTGCCCTTCAGTACTCCTATTTGAAAAGTTGCCACTGCCCAGCCCACCTAAACTGCAAACTTACTTCATTCTCTGGTATAAAGGCACTTGGTCCTCTTGTCAGCGGTGGGGAGACTTGTACTCTTTTTTCCTGCAAAACAGTCACATAATTGGGTCAGTGTCAGGAAAAACATACTAACTCACTTTATCTCGTAAGATGTGATCTTCAAGGCCCCGATTCGGTTCTCTTCTCAACGCCACTAGGGTGCTTTACAGCCTGGGGAGGAGGTGAAGCCACCACAAAACGTTGGTTAGATCTGTTTTGCAACCTCTGTACTTTGCGCTCCAGTTTTGGTAAGGGAAAGACAGAAAAAAACCAGAAATCTAATCCTGACTGGTTTACAGACCAGCTTGAATATACATGAACAGCAGCAATAAAACATTCGGCACAGTATTAAAAGTAGTCACTTACTCGATTGAATGGAAGTTTGGAAAGTGGAAGGGGAAAAAAGCTACATTCAGGAAGTTATATCAGCATCTAATGAGATCCTCAGTTTTGAGAAGAGTGTAAGCACCTTGTGTGCCAGATATTGGCATGAAAATCACAGTCTGTGCAAACCCCAAGACCCAATTAAAGGCTTCTTCTAGGAACCTGCTGAAACAGCTGCCTTGCTTAGCTGATGAGACCAGAACCCCCTACACAGCGCAAGCCTTGGTGTGCAAACGCCAGCTAGAAGTCATGAAACTCCCTGTGAGAATGATGTATTTAGTACAGAACAGGCTGACAGTGTAGCAAGGGCCAGAGGACTTCTTTGATCTATTAGTGGCAAAAAACTGAACTAAGATAAACTGTGTTGGCTTTCATAGTGTGCTGGAGAGGTGAAGGGGACCTGGGGAGGCTGCCTGCTCCTCTGGTTCACCAGGGGCAGGACCAGCACTCTCCACATCATTCCTGACTAATGTTGGTCCAACCTCCTCTTAAAGAGGTTCTTCCATCTCCCTTGGTCATTTACTTCAGTGACTAAATCCTCGGATTGTTAGAAAGTTTTCCTAATGTCCTTCCTGAATTTCCCTTGCAGTAATTAAAAGCAGTTGCTTCTTGTCTTTCCTTCTTTTCCTCTTTATGGTTATATTCCACCTGTCTGGGAACTATGGCTGCACACTTTCTCAAGCCCCTAATTGCACTGCAACATTGGTGACTCTTAATAAGTTATCCATCAACAGCAGTATTGGACTTGCATACTAAATATTTCATGCCCCTAATGCGAAAGTCCAAGGTTTTCCATAACAAGTGGCCCTTAAATACTTCTATGAGGGGGGCCTTAACTGCCACGTGCACGAACAGCAGCGCTGGTCCCAGAAGGAGCATGCCACTGATTTCCACACAGGAAAATGAAGCCACTGGAGCTGCGTAACTATTGTCCTCATCTTTAAAAACATCCTGTCCTTTCTAAATTAGATTATGAAAAAACATGCAAAAAATCAGCAGTGATTATTCAGGAAAGATGTTCCAAAGCAAACTCTTGCAGGACAATTACATTTGTGACTTTGTAATAATGAACTGCTAAAAGATGCAGAAATAAGCTGGATCTACTGTAGGAAGCCCAGCAGCCAGAAGACAGTTTACTGCAATCGTTGCCTGCTGTCACAGCCCCCAAATCCCATAAAATACTTCTTATGCTTCAAATGTACTCAGTCTGAGGTAAGAAGACAGGGTGTCGAGAGAGCAGGTATCTGTACATGTAACTCCTTCCTCACACAGCCACACAAGGCAGAGGAAGACATCTTCTAGCTTGAAAAACACAATCCTGACAGCAGCCAGTCATTCCTGCCAACACTGAAAACAAGAAATGCTTTTCAAGATTACTATCAAGGTTGCATTTTATGTGTTTTATGAAGTTTAAAATCTTCATTTCACACTGAATAACCTGAAGGAAGCAGCTTGAATGAGTGAGATAACTTGGATAGCTGCAGACTGCCAGCTCTCGCTGGAGCACAGGTCCAAACCAGAGCTGAACCACTGCCTTTCCCATCTTGCTCTCTGACCTATACTCTGCTGCTTCAGGCTCCACAAAGAAAACCCCAAAGCCAGACCAGGGCAAAAAAGTGCATACATTTCTAGCAGGAGCTGGGCTCCATTCTGCTGCTTCCCCATTCAATGTGACTGACATTGACCCTGCAGATAAGCTACTGCTGAGAAGGAAAGGAGGAAATGGTACTTGCGTGGATGAACATAGGCAAGTATCTCCAATTCCTGCGAGCGATGACAGAAAGCCCAGTCAGACATGAAAAATGAGGTGTGTTAAATATACTATAAAAGTGACAAAGCCCAGCTCCTTTTGGGTGGTGGCAGTTCTAAAAAGCACAAGCCTGGAAAAACCAGGCAAAGCATCAAAACAAAACACCCAAAGTCCTAAACATGGTAATTCAAGTTGGTGAGTCTAATCACAGCACACTTCCAGAGAGCTGTTTTATTCTACAGTACAAGTGCATACTCTTCCCTTCCATCAACACGAAAGATTATTTTGCCTTCACACCAAAGCCTTTATTTTATTAACACTGGTTAAAACAAGCTCATCAGAAGAAAAAGAGCAAATGTCATCTGGTTGCACAAGTTCTCAGGATGCTATTAATAAAAACACGGGAAGTTTGCAAGCATTAAGAATGATAACGTTGGCTTTGTTGAGATGTAGATAAGAACCACTGTTTCTGGACACGCTTTATCTAGAGCAGTGATTTAAGGCCTACCCAAGAACCCAAATTTGAGTAACTATGTATGGGAATTAAAAAGCAACAGTGAAGATATATGGTCCTTTGTGGAGAAAGTTCTTGCAAAGCTGCTACTTTCCCAAGAAAGCAGGTTTGTTTTCCTGTCTAATGAGTCTCTGCAGGTTGCACTAACTACCACCAAGTCAGCCAGGGTCCCAAATATCCAATTTGAAATCGGATTTTATGCTAAGTGGCTGAAGCAAGAAACAGGTTGCTCGGCAACTAAAATGCTGATTATCAGCCATCTTCTGCTCACACTCCTCCAGAAACACATTGCTGGAGTATAAGCAAGTTACCTTAAAAGGTTTGCAGCCAATTCCATTTACATTAAGACTAGTGACTTTTTGGGAGGTGCTTCTTTGGAAGGAAAAAGATGACGAAGAGCTTCAAAGATAAGCAGGGAAAACTGGGCAGGTTACTGGGAGGAGGGCAAGCAAGAGCCTAGAAGCAGGTTTTGCAGTAGCACACTGCAGTGACGAACAGCAGAATGACACCTTTGCAGACCACAGAAGAGCTGCTGCAGGAATCCACGAAGAATCAGCTCTGAGCACGCTTCATGAGTGACTTGCTTTCTGTCCTTAAGCTGCAATCGCAGTGGTGTTGGTAGCTTTCGCAGGAATGTTAATGGTGACAAAGTAGAAACACTTCCCATTCACACATCTATAATTTGCAAGGAACACCTTCATCCTTAAGCGAGCTCTGCCCAAACCCCAGAGAGCCAAAAGCTGCCACTTGCCATCTCAGGGGTTTATATTTAGCTGTGGCACTGACCGCACACCCTCCCTGCAGAGCCAAGAGGCTGTAGGCACTGAGACATGGCACCTGCATCCCAAATAGCTGCCGGGCTGCTGTGGCAAAGGAAGGGATGCCAGAGCCACTTGGCTATGAAGCCCAAGTGGGAGCAATCATAAGCCAGTGCTGGGACAGCACGGTGGCTTTCCTTCCAGAGCCTGCAGCAAAAGAAATAACCCTTCTTCCTCTTCACTATCACATGAGTCACCACGTCCTCAGGCTTTAAAGAAATGGCTATTTTTAGTGAGCTGTAAAAGGAGGCAGTTTGATGTGAGAACAGAGCCGCTTGCTGGTGGGGCTGATGGAACAGCTGGTTTAGGAAGTGCTTCTCAATACCCATGAACACAAAGCACAGGAGAGATGCAAGTGGTTGCACCGATGAGGGTATACGTGGGCTTCTAACACATGTGGCACATAAAAACTAATTCATCCTGAAGTCAGTATCAAGGTGGTCATGCTGTGGCTTTGGGGGTGTGTGCGTAAAACACTGGGAAGAAACATTTTGCACCTCAAGAGGGAATTTGTGAGCCATGGCGATGCTTCCCTGTGAAATCTCAGAGCTCTGCAGGTGAATGGGCAACATCCACAAAGAGGCTCAGGGCCACCACTCTGACTAAACCTGCCACCACCACAAAGATATCAGGATAATAAACAGCACTGGATCACATATAAAGCCTAACTGCATCCCAAAATTAGCTGCTTCTGAGGAACAAACTCTTTCCCAAACAACCAGGACTTTTTTTTTTTTTTTTGGGGGGGGGGTAAGAGGATGAGTATGTATTTCTTATTCATTACACTCTTTCTTACATTATAATCTACGAGCAATTTTCTTACCATCTAGCATCTCGAAGGATCTTTGTTATTTAAATTCATGGTCTATCTCTTTATAATGCACATTATCATCTTTGGCAATAGCCTGAGTCAAGTCTGTCACTGGGTGGTGAACTGGCTGTCCTGTTTTTTGAAACGATTTCCATAAAGAAAAGCCAAAGGCCAAAAGAGAAAATGTGAAAAGAAATAACTGGAGTGATGCGCGACACTTTATTTGCTGACAGTGCAGTTACTTCATGACTGACCCATTCTTATAATTAGACCCAGGCCCTACCTCCAGAAGCAATAGAGATGTTCAGAACAAACAATGTCAAAATGTTAAGAGTTCACAAAGCAAAGTCCTAGCCTACAGTCATTTGTTAAGGGTATTTCAAGTGATACTGCAACGGTTTCTTCCTCTTAACACACTGTACAACTCCAAAGATGCAAACTAAGCAATAAAGATGAAAACTAGCAGAGGAAGTCACACAGTAGGAAATCTTTTTTATGGAACAGCATTTCAAAATACTTAAACTAGTCACTTCTAACATGAAGAATTTGGCATCTTTGTGCCTAACAGCTGATGAAGTGGTGCAAGGAGCTGGGAAGAGAGCCAGTGCAGTACAATTGATGGGGAGCTTTTACTCTGGTAACAGGTTACAGCCCTTTTGGATTTCACACAATAAAAGGAAGCCTATCCCAAGTTCCCATCCCTCCACCAGCTATTAAGAACACAATCCACACTAATTAGGAACCAAAGGGCAGCAATTTCTACCTCAGCCAAGATGGATGACCAGGCAACAGAAGTCCAGCAGCAGTTCCTTGATCTTTAAAAGATACCTTCTTTATTTAAGAAGCCTGAAATGTGTTTTGTATTTTTGTCAGAATAGTCCTGAATGTATCAAGTAAAAGACATTTGACCTTAAGGTAACTGAAGCAAAGTACATCTAACTGAGAAAGTAAAGCTGAGACTTCTGACTGGAAAAATGGGAAGATCTTGATGACATTTCCTCAACTACAGATGTTCAGTCAAACCTAGACATTGATTATTAACACATGAAAAGGATGAGACACAAACAGCGACTTCTACCTCCTCGTTACTAGAGAATCACTTCTATGGAATTTAAGCCAAAACTCAGTGTCTGAGTTCTCCATGTCCCTGCCCACAGCAGGAGGGTTGGAACTTGATCTGAAGGACCTTTCCAACCTTAACTGTTCTATGATTCTATGTCTCAGTTCTTATCAGATACCGAGGGTGAAACTCAACTGACCAAACACAGACGTGCAAATCAGAGTTAGCCAGCTGGATCCTAGTTACAACTGAAAAAGAAAGGTGATGTCTAACTCAGGATGAGATCAGTTGTTTATTGTGTCATGGAAAGGCCTCATTTTCCTCCACAGACTAAGAGGAATCCACGGCTTGCAAGGCCAAACACAGTGGTCTGAATATAGGCAAGACACCAAAGAGATAACAAATGGTCTTCTGATCTACTTCAGCCTTCAGGAAAAGAAAAAGAAAGAACAAGGCTTCCCTCCTCAGTCCGTGGAGAACCTCACCTCCTTCCTTCCCCACACACTCAACAGTAACAACTGGAGTTAGTGTGGTCCCCAAGAAGTGCCCTCAAGACAGGAGATCTTGTGATCATCAAGATGACTCAAAATCCTTCAAAAGCATGGAAGAAGAGTGTTTTCCACATTTTAATAGCATCAGGTATCAACAGCAAAAGCTACAGCGGAAAACTTCAGTGGTTAAAGCTGGGACTTGTTTTATCTGTACCTTGGCCCACTTCCACCTTCAGCTTCAGTCCAAGCCTGACATATTGAGACAGACCTATATTATCTGGTTTGGGGAACATAAGCCTTTAGCCACTAAATCGACAAAACTGCAGAGTTAATCCACCTCATCATCAGCCAGGACAGCAATGCTTGCTAATGAAGAGCCTCTGAAACAGCACAGCATATCCTTTAATCCGCAGCTTCCCATGCAGAGGGCTGCTTCATCCTGCCCAAGCACAGCCCATCTTGCCAAGCCTGGTTTCACTCTGCCAGCAGGGTCCCATGTGCCCAGAGGCACGCTCAGCAAAGGAAGGGCAGCAACCGCAGTCATGCATATGGTCTTCATCCTCCTACAGAGAGACTATCAACTTCCCTATTTGGTCCATGCAGCAAACCACTGCCAATAGGTAGAACAAACATCTGACAGAAAGTACAGATAAACCAGCAGCTGCTTTGACGGGCCTGAATTAATACCTGTGTTAATTACTGACAGCATAGCCTCTTTACAATACAGCAATTAAATGGTTAAATACTTCAATTCATAAAGACACACACATTTGATTTATTGGGCATACTGCCAATCAGAGAGGCATATCTGGTGGATATTAAAACACACACAAAAAAAGAGAGAAAACCCCCTAGGGTTATGTAAATCCATCATGTATCTCTGGCAGAACTGTCTCCCAAGAATGCTCTACAGAATTTTTAATAGAAGTATTGTCTGAAAATACATGCCTTGTAAACAAGGAAAATTGAATGGTATTCATCCATGCTGTAAATGCATAATGGCATCCTTCGACTGTGAAGAAAGTGGCTTAGTTCTGGGGCTTTTTTAAAGTATTTCAAAATGGTAAATGTTCGAAATATTAGATTAATGTAAGAGCAGTACACAGCAAAATACTCCAAGAATATATTTTCCTTAAAATATATTCTTGGAGTATTTAAGTATAAATATATTTAATGGACTCCACTGCAATTCATGCTGGAACATTCTCAAGCGCTACAGTATTCCAGCAGATATCATCATCACCAAGAGTTTATAGGAAGAAGATGCATTTAACTGCAGGTTACTATAAAAGCAGACTGAGAGAATTGTTTAACCAGGGACTGGCACTGAGGCCACATTCTCTTACCTCTCCTCCTTAGCACTGCTGTCATATTCATTATAACAAAGAGCAGAGAGAGACACAATTCAGGCGCAGCATGCCTTAAAACATTAGATTTATGCTTTTACCACGGGTAAGACTCTTATAGTCACATCTGCACTGTAGCTGCTAGCACAACCGCTGCTCTTCTAGACAAACTAAAAGCTAGCATTAAAGAAGTCCTTGGCTAACAGGAGTTTTACAGAAGTTCTTGGTCAACAGTTCCTAAGTCAGGCGGGCACATGGAGCTCAGCTGCAAAACCTGCTTGAGAGACCAAATGTTAATCCAGCCACTGCTGAGTTTCCAGTTGAAATGATGAAGCTAGAAAGGTCAGCATGAAGAGATCTGGTCACAGCAAGCATAGAGTCCTACCTTTGCACTTCGATGGAAAAAATAATAACAATATCCTCCTCTGATTAGCATCTCAATTCCACTGCAGTTGCAGGGGAGGAAGCTGGGCTCTGACCTCTGCACCAGCTCGCTAAAATTGTTTCCTCCCCAGCTGCAACTACGTGCATGACAGAGGCAACAAGGCTGGACTGGTGTCCTGGTATATTGTATATATACATATACTATATTAATATACATATATTGCATCTATATGTATATTAATACTGAAGGTATTTTGCTGGCTGTGTTAGTCAAGCTATGTTCATAACTACTGTCAAACACTATGTATTTACTAACTACTGAACACTGAAAAAGCTTTACTAGCAAAGTATGGAAACCCACCATAGGGTTTAATACCAGAAGGCAAAGGTTGAGGGACTTTCCAGTGTGAAGAGCTGTTTGACCTGTGGCTATGAGATCTCAGACCATACAGCCCTGCTTTCCAGGCACTTCCACTACTTGTCACCAAATATTTCACAGTGCAATGTCACTGCCTGGTTACAGCGCTTGCTTCTTGTAGCCCTTCCCTTAAAATGCAGGAGGTGATGCTCTCTGCCTGCCCCCCTGATCAGCCAACTGGTGAAAACCACTGAATCAGGATGTTCAAGGGGAAAGTCTGAATCATAGAAGAGGAGCAGCACATCTGCTGCACAGGAGCATTTGTTACCTGGAGCATATCACAGGTGCTTCTTTGCTGCGTCTCAAGGAAAAGGCAAAATCATAGAAGCCCCAGACTCTAGAAATAAACTCACCATGTGTTCCTGCTGACACTCCCTCTTGATAAGACTGTGTCCTTGCAGTGTATTCAGCTCAACAGAAACTACTACTGAGCAAATAAATAGTGTCCTAGAACACTCTGCTACAAAAACATGCTCCCAAACACCTTTCACTAACCAGGTACTATATAAAACCAAATTCTACTCTGAGACATAAGAAAGTCAAACAGATGGAGCATAGGTTTCCAAACTGCTTTTGCCACACATTTATGTACAATGATCATAGCAGTTATCTTAAATCCGTGTGCGGGAACTAGCTTCAGAGTTGTGGAAGTAACTTGCCAAAATTCAGAAAATCAAATCCTCTCACCGAGATGAAAGAGGGAAATGTGCTCAGTTTAGTACTGGAGCTTCCCCAGCCAGCTTTCTGCCATCTTTTTCACATAGGATTGTGAAACACAGTAGCTTGAGTCTTGGAAAGCAACTTTGAATTGCTGAGCTTGCTGTCACAAGTATGTCAAGCTATTTTAATTGATTGCCTCCTGGCTGTCAGAGTCCATGCATAGTGTGCTTTTACCACCTCCAATAAAAGGATTAGGAACCAACCAGCAGGTGACAAGCTCAAGCAGAGGTACTTAACCTTTTCCACAATGCGCAACAATGCTGTGCAAATCCCTGCAGTAAGATGC
Source organism: Psittacus erithacus (assembly GCA_009867235.2). Taxonomy (NCBI): domain Eukaryota; kingdom Metazoa; phylum Chordata; class Aves; order Psittaciformes; family Psittacidae; genus Psittacus; species Psittacus erithacus. The sequence goes on from WYDI02003906.1 coordinate 97,661, forward strand.
CATGGACACCTGAAGTCGGCGTGTGTTTAAAAGTTAATTGTTCAAGCTTATGGAAGGGGAATGCAATATCACTTATTAGATGTACATACATTAAATATAACACCTCCATCTGGAACATTTTCAAGCTGCAAAATCTTGAAGACTGGGAGACAGTGCTGAGGGAGTGTCATGGTGAACTTGCTCCATTTCAAGTCCTCTTCCTTAGATACCTTCCCTTGGCCACTGTCAGAGACCAGGACACTTGAGTTGCAATCTGACGCACTATACGTGCTCTATTGCTGCTGTATATCTGCAGCAGGTTGCTTCAAGAATCCTACTTTGTCTATAAATGCTAAAAAAAGTGAACCCTATTTTTTAATAGAGATAGGAATTGGCATCGTCCAGTCAGGGAGCTGTTTTATCTAAACTGGATCACTGTAGAAACAAGCATTGTGCTAATCCAGGCTAAAAGATGCAGCCCATATCATGGAGCTCATGAGTGCCTGGGTGAGCACATTCCTACAATGACTGTTCAAAACAGGTGGTACCATATCATTTAGGTATCATACAATTTACTTCCTAATCTGGGGTTCATTATACTTCAATTACTTACTAATACTGTTTCTAGGAAGGAAATGCAATTTTTCTCCCTTTCTGAATGCGCCTTATCAGAAGTTACATCACTTTAGATCTGAAAAAGGCGACAAAAAAAATCCCCTTAAGAGTTAAAATATGAAGACAATATAAACATGTACCCTCTCTACTCACCTGATGGGCAGATGATGTTTGCTTAGACTGATGGTATCTACCAGGAAGAATATAAGCAGACATTGGCTATGCCACCTCACCATGAAGAACTTCAACTAAGCTGTTCACATGAACATTCAATCTGACAGAAACATACTAAAATGAGGCTGACAAAAGGTTTCTAGTTTGTAGCAAACAGAACTTAAAATTCTAAAAGTTAATCCATTGGAAAAGCATTTTAAAAACCAAGAAGCCCCCTTGACGCAAGTTTCTAAGACAAATGCTCATGTACCACTGATGACCACTGACCATCTTTATTGCAGTTCAAAGAACATAAGGAACGCTGACAATGCTGTTCTCAAAGCTCTGCCTGGACAGTCCCTTTCGACATCCAGAAGCAGCAATGTCCTCCTGCTTTAAGAGAAGTACCTTTTTTTACCATCTTTCTTTGGTCGATGACTCAAACAGAAGTAACGTGCCAGACAAAAAGTAAAATCTCCCTGACTAACACGCTTTTACCTCTAGCCTAAAGGTACAATTTCCAAGAGCAAGTGCCTTGCTGTCTAAGCCAGGAGTTTAAGCCTTTTTTGATTAGCTGACTCGTAAAAGCATTTTTCAGAAGGAGGTGGTATCTATATCATTCCTCTGAGTTTACTGAAATAAGGTTTCATACAGCGTTTCCTTGAAAGAAGTCCAGAGAAATCTTATAGGTGCTAGGGCCACATATAGAAAATCATGGGTGAGCTCGCTTGATTCTTCACCTGATAGGAAATCCTAAAATAGTCACCAATTAGAGCAAATTATTCCTCCAAGCAGTCTTGTTTGAAAAGGCTGGAGACTGCCTGACAATGAGCAAGGAGCTGACATGCTAACTGGTTTAATTTGATTAGACTGAGGGAGGTTTGGGCAAGAGACTGCCGAATTAAAGGCTTCATCTCAGAAGCACCAACTTGCCGGAACAACCGTAACAGTACTTGCAGTCAGGCAGATTCTTCCTCTTTTTCCTCTTTTTTTTTAAGAACATTTTGCCTCTTAAATTATGTCTTACCAAAGTGAGTCATGACTCAGATACAATCTTCAAAACGCACTGACTTAATGCAGCTGAGCTGGTGGCAGCAAAGACCTAAGGTACAAACGTGTTTTCCTGAGAGAGCTTAAAAGAGATGCTGATTTTATAAAATGAAGACTCATAACTGTTTCAGAAGATTTACTGCACGTAAATAGACATGTCCAGAAACAGATCAGCTATTCCTGCTCTCTTCAGCCATCCAGGCCAGCAGACTGGCAGAACTTCAGATTTACCTCCAGTCTCGGAGCTGAAGGCACTATTGCCTCCTTAGATTAATGCCTATGCTTTTACTAAGAGGGCTTTTGGTTACATTTTAGTGACTTAATGACTCCACAAAAAACTCACCAGTGAGTATTACAGAAATAATAAATACAGTTTATACCCTGCCTGAATAAGGACTTCTGTGGTTATGGAAGAGTGACTAATGTTCATTGTCTGATGAGACCTTCCACAGTTCCAGTCTTTTTGTTCTTTCTCTGAATGAAGTCACAAACCCAAACTGAGGCCTTAGCATCACAGTAATTCCAGCTCCTAAGAGACTCATTTACAGTCTTTATCTGTGCCCGTCTTAGCTCTGCATAGACAGAAGTTAAGACCATTCAATCGGTATTCCAACTTTCCTGGGAAACAAGAACCAATGCTGCAGACCTAGCTCCCCAAACAAGACAAATTACTCATGATGGATGGCTGGATGCTGCCTGTAAGTATTCATGAGGCACAGCTTAACCCAAAGGAGTGTCCCATACAAAACAGCAACAGCACTGGATAGTCAAACTGCTTTTGCTTGTACTGCAAGTTTCTGTTGGATAAATAGGTCAAGTAACTACAGCTTTATCTAATACCTTTTGCATAAGTGACCTAAAGAGCAGGGGCACGGAGGGAGACCTTCCTTCCACCTCCACTCCCATTCTGCTTTTCTAAGCAAAGTGTGAAAGACAACTCAGCATACCCTCCCTCGGTGCAGAGCATTCTCTTTCCCCTTGTCCTGCTCAGGTGTAACAAGCACCCAGCTCTGTCTCCCCTGAAGAACTACAAGGCCAGCTACAGGCTCCCTCAGCCTTTAATTACGTTACAGTTGACCTTTTAAACCAACACACCTTTTCTTCTAGCTACTTGTGCAGCACCAGCATTGAAGTGAGACAAGTTTTAAACCACTGTCAGAAAAGTTACCTATCTCAAAGCAGGTTCTGTCTGCATCAGCCCTGATGTTACTGTCTCATCAATCTTTTCCCAGTTATACAAATCCTATTGAACAGTTTGAGTTTTCTGGAAGGAACAGAAGATGAAAATTTCTTACTTCTCCTGAGTGTTAACACAGCATAAACTAGTTGGAGTTCTTCTGGTTCAACATTTCCACTGTGTTTGTTTAAATGTGGTGACTGCAAAATGTAAAACTATTACATATGGTGAAGAAACAGAATAAAAAACCCTATGAGAAAGAAGACAAAAGGCCACATCAGATTCTAGGTACAGCTTTAGAGCTTATCTTCTCTATTTCAGAGGGAAAAGCTAACCAGCCAAAACAAACTGTTGACTAATGAGCATCATACACCTCAACTGCTGCTTTAATTCACTTCCTATCACTAGGGCATGGAAGTTTCCACCACAGGATGTTTCTACTGCAGGATGCTAACAGAGAGTCCTGATTCAGTTTTCCAGCAGTAGCGCTCTTGAGCAAAAACTGCTCCAACTGAGTTAAAGAGGACTCAGAATATGGGTGCTAAACCAGCTGCCATGGCATCCATTGGGTGTTTCAATCAGCCTTTGGAGGGAAAGAACAAGCTCATGACAGGGAGAGAAATGTGGTGCTTTAACTTTAAATTTCCATTTGTAGCGTGCTGTTATCAATTTATTACTACACAAGAACAGTGACAACTTGTGAACTTTAACGGCATGCCTCTACCTCATATACATTTCATACTATGTAGAGTGTATGTGCACAGCCACTCTGAAGTTCAGATTATGGAGTGAGGAGTATGGGTGCTTCCACATAAAAGATTGTCTTGATTTTCTAACTCTAAGCTAGTTATTGCAGCCAGGCAATGAGTGCTCAGCGGAATAACCAAATCCAGAAGCTGATTTCCAGGGAGGACCAAGGTTCACTCTGTTTGCTGAGCAGCCAGTGGGTATTTGCATGCAGGCAGCACAGCTGATTTCAAGACACAAAACATAATGTAGTAAAGCAACATTTCAAGTGTTTTTCCACACTGGATGAGATCCAACTGGTATCAGGTAGCACAGACAGCGTGTAGGCGCTCCGTTTCACTAGAGGTCTAATCAAGTTTCCAAATGCTAGAACAAATTACTATTTCCACACCTCTAATCGGCAATGAGGGTGCTTTACTGAGGAGAACGTCAATCAGCTCAGAGGGAATAGTTTTTATTTTTCCAGTTAATAGGGAGAATTACATTAAAACAGATTTAGAACCATATGGCCCAAACCCCTCCAGATACATTTAGCCAATAATGCAACTATATTCCCTTCACCACATGCTGAAGCAGGAGATATTAAACATATTTACAAGCACATGCTATTAAATTAGGTTCAAAGCTGTTAAGATACTGTCTTATTAAGTAGTTTTTAACTGCACAATTCATACAGAGGAGAGAACATACGCTGGCACTCAGTTATTTTGTTGGCATCAGCCAGATCAAATCCAATGCAGTAATGAAGAGCCCAGAGACAGATGAAAGATGATTTTGAGTAAGCAGCTCTGTAGTGCTCTACAAATGGCTTACACCAAGAGAGCCAGTACCTCTTCACTATTATCAACAGAACTCTATTTTACTGAGGCTATGTGAAATTGCTCAGAAGCACAAACTCTTCATGCCCAAATAACCTCCAAGTCGCATTTGATGTTATTTTTTGTGTGAAAATGTTACATTACTTGCAACCAATCTCCCTAAGGAATAATCTAATGGATCCTTTAAAGTATCAAATGACTCTGAAACAATTAACAATTCTCCATAGTTTCATGTCAAAACTAAATTCAAATCTAATATGCTTTAAAACAGATACACAATTGTGACATATTGATTGTATTTATGAGTTTATTGCTCATTCTGAATAGATGAAAACCTGATTTTAAAGTCATCTTTCACTTTTCTCCCGAATGTCTTCTGCACTTGAAGAGACAGTAGAGACCTATGGCTCCACAACATTCTCAAGAATGCAATTTCTCCTGGCTTTCATACATGGTAAACTAACATTTGTGTATGTGAGAAGACTTAAACCACAAGCCAGGGGGTGGTCTACACACCAACCACATGATATGGAGCAAGTTCATAGGAACTTACTTCTTGCGTGATGCAGGCTTATCACTTCAATTCTACCCTACCCACAACACATGAAGCCAGGAATATTTCATATTCCTCTCTGTGATTATTATTATTCACCTGAACCCCTGAAGAAGGGGACTGCAGGTAGCCTCACACCATTACCAAGATCATTAGGCTGAGCTCAGAATCCATGCGATATCCCTTGTTGGTCTAACAAAACAAGATGCTTACCTTGAGAGAAGTATGAGAGTCATTAATAAGAACAAAGTAGTTCTTCAATCAGAAGGTTGTATCTGTTTATTTATCTTACTCTAAATCAGGTAACCAGGGACATTCAGGAAAGACTTAAGACATCTTTCTAGATTAAAAGCACTGACTTCTCTCTCCTTCCCTGAACGCCATCACTTGCATCCTGTTCAGCCGCCCCCAGCACTATACCCTAGAAGAAGAAAGCCCTTGCTTCAAAACACCTTATTTCAATTTAAATAAGATGTGAGAATGAAGATACTTGAATAAATCAATGGTTGATGCAGTCTATATCAAGAACAAAATAGCATTCTAAACATGTAATATTAACTACTATCTACACTGGTATTTTGCCTCAACTGATAGTCATCCAATGTCTGATATGCAAGAAGCATCATAGAAACTTTTAGGCTGAAAAAAACGCTTTAAGATTCTAAAATAAAATTTTGAAATCAGTGGTTGAGAGACATTTCAAATTAATATCCCTTGATCATGGCCTCCCTATCATTAATAACACCAGTTTGCGCAGAGTGGCATACCAAGAACCCCATGAAATTTCTTAAACTACCCCTAACACATTAAATGGACTGACTGCTAAACAGCCAGAAAAAAAATTGTTTGTGCGGAATATCCCTACCTCCCTGCAATGGAATTTCACAAGATATTTGAGTCATCTGCATTACGCTCCCTATAGCTTCTACTTAAAGCACACAGACTACCAGGCTGGGAAGCAGAGACAACAATGGGAAGGATCTCTGCATACAAACAGGAGCACCTGCAAAGAACAGAGAAATTAAACAGCATAAATTATTCCCATACAGGTTTTTCCAAAGCTGATGAGGTGCAATTTCTCATTAACTGAGGTCTCCCTCCTGACAATTTGAATTTCTTTTCTATTGAAAACACCCCTTCTCCCCCCAGTCTGTCCTGACCCACTTAGACAAACGCCAATATTCAGCCTGGCCAAATGAACTACTGCAATCCCTCCTTATTCTCCAGCTCTGGAAATGGAAATATGATCATAAAATCTCCCGATCAACCCCCCTAGCTACACAAAGCCAGGGGAGAATTTTACCACTATCTTTTCTCACTGAAATCTCCCTAGTCAGATAAAAAGGTTCAAATAAAGAACCAAGCGAGTATTAACAGCTCCCTTGCCAATGTGTGAGAGAAGAAAAACCAAGGATGCTCAATGAACCATATTCTATTTTTCAGATTTCAAAACATCGCCATTTAGAGAGATGTGAGATTTGAAGCACTAATTAAGTAACATACATACATTTAAAGCAAATGCTCACAGAGTCCACATCTCCAAACCACAGCCTCCGATTCAGCTAATGCAATGCACCACTCCTACCTGCAGCAGTCAGTCTTAACAGAGGACAACCTTCATGTTTGGTGGACCCACTCCCAACACTAAACCTCAAAGTTTCTTTTGGAGAAAATCCTCCTCCCCACTTTCTTTCCTTTCTTGCCTCTACTCCCTCCCCATAATCCAGGGAAGACTGTGTTTTTGCTTTTGTTTTTTAAAATAAAGGTGACCATTCTAAACCAGTGTGGCTCCTACGAGGCCTCTTCTTGCAGCTTTCCATTGCAAAACAGTGTCCTTCACCAGAGGTTCACTTCACTCACGGCACTCTCATTACAGGTCTAATGAAAATGTAATAGTTCTGCCTTCTCACTTACAGCCCATAGGACTAGAAAGGTTCAAGGGAAAAATCCTACACTAGCTTTTAAGGTGAAAGTGGAAGAACCCAGGAACCCTCAAGACCAGCGCACGTGCAAAGAGCAGGAACACTCCCAATTCCAGGTAATGAAGCCAATAATTACATGGGGATTGGGGAGAGAACAATTATTTCAAAAGGCTTTTTATCTCTGAAAAGATACAATATTCTGCAAGACCCTAGAGGATGGGGAAGGACAGAAACCACAGGCAGTCTTAACTGCCCTAAAAGATTGGGTTTGTTGCTCTTGGTTTATAACTTCAGATTTTGGACCCTCAAAGACCCATTTTCTCCCCTAGCTGCACAAGTGGGGTTAATGGAGGAGTGACCCGAGCTGGTTTCACCACAGCAGTGCTCCAGGGGACTGGAAGACACAAATACTGAAGGCAGACACCATGTTTTACACAACAGAAAGTTGCTAAAATTAGAACCAATACAAACACAGTTGGGTTTTCATGACAGACTTTGCAAATCATGTTGAGAACTCCTTCAGGAAGAGGCACATTGGAGATTTAAAGACACCTAGGCAGCTGTAAATTAAGACAACTACAGTGTGAGGAGACTACTATTAAGAGTGGTCAAACTATGGAGACATAATTTCATTTTACAAAATAAGATTCTCTGTGACAGTCAGATTGGTTGGGATTTCCAAACCCAACTGCACTATGCAACTCACAAATAAGAAGATGTTGCCTTGTGGAAAACCCAGGGTGTTTTCCAAGCAAAGGCACAGCAATTTTCATCTGCTTATGTTCAGAGTAGATTGAACCAGACTGACTTTCCTCAAAATAACCGAGATGTCCCTGAAAGGCTTCTTGATTTCTATAGAACAGGTAACAGCATCTCCATGCACCTTCATGACTCATGGTGACACATATTTTAGCTTACACGGGCTTATGAGACATGACATTAGACTATTTTTGGTTCACTTTTGGGTTATTTTCTTACTCACCCACACAGAACAATAAAATGAATGAAAGTGTGTCTTTTTTTGGGTTTTCTGGGGTATGACCTCAACTCCTGAGCTCAGGTTAGTGCTATTGTAAGCACTGCTTCATTTAATGCCACTTGCCCATTTTTCTATCTTAAAAGTAGGTGCTTTTTTTGACAGCACCAGAACTAGAACAAGCTCTTCCAGAACCTCACACCTTTGGACACTTCAATTTTCCAGCCTAAATGCATTTATGACCATTTCATATCCATTTACTCTTGAGCTAATTTCTCCCACTGGCTCTTACCGTCAGATGTATTTACAGACAGGGATCATATCCCCTTCTCAGTCTTTGTTTCTGCTGGATTAAAAAAGCAAACTCTTTTAGTCTCCTCCTGCAAAATCAGTACTCCCTTTCTCCCAGCTCACCTCTGAGCCTGTTTAATTAGGGTCCCTCCTTCCTGGCTTCCCTCCTCCCCACCACCACTGCCCTGCAGGGTGAAAGTAGGCTGCTGGTCCTCCTGCACACAGACATCCTTCTCCTGCCTCTTCGAAGGAGCTGCTCTTATTAAGTTATGAGTAACAAACAGCCAAGCCTGTAACCCTTACATTTCATGCTACCGCATTTCACCCCACTTCTAACTTACCATCGCTCAAGGTCTCCCAGCTGTCTGTGAGATGTTCCTCTCCTTCCCTGAGCCAACAACGTTTACCCCTTATGTCGTGCGTATATGTCTTCTAGAAACAGTCCTGCTCTCATTGTGATTTAGGACAGTTTTAAACCAGACTAGCTTCAAGTGATCCTTTGAAAACCCACTCTAGGCACTTTGACTTCTCCTCTCAGCATGGCCCACCGCCATCCCCACTCTCGTCAGTTTCCAGCCGCTCCTCTATAATTATCAGGAACAGGAAAATAGACAAAATGTATTAGATTAAACGTCCCTATTGCCCAGTAACCTGTCACTGCCAGGGACAATAGGAGACATGTAACAGCCAGGAAAGCATAAAGGCACCATACCGGAAAGTGCTGCTCTTTCCTATTGACAGATCTTGCTTGATTTTTGCTGCTATGAATTTGCCCAAATACTTTTCAAACCCACTTAAAATTTTTTTGTATTTGGAACATTTTGTGTTAGTAAATCCCAAAGTTTAATTTGACCATACAAAGCTTCCAGTGGAGGACACTCCAGCAGATATCTTACCAACAGCAGAGTAGTACATTACACCAGTGTGACCTACTTCTGGGGGTATCATGTCATACATATTTTTTCACCTTCGCAGGAGCTGGTTCTCCCCCTCTACTCTTCTCCGGTGAGACCCCACCTGCAGTGCTGTATCCAGCTCTGGGGCCAACAATGCAAGAGGGACGTGGAGCTGTTGGAGTGAGTCCAGAGGAGGCCAAAAAGATGATCAGAGGCTGGAGCAACTCTGCTCTGGAGACAGGATAAGAGAGTTGGGTTTGCTCAGCCTGGAGAAGAGAAGGCTCTGGGGAGACCTTAGAACAGCTTCCAGCGCCTAAAGGGGCCAACAAGAAATCTGGAAAAGGGCTTTTCACAAGGACAGGTAGTGACAGGACAAGGGAGAATGGCTTTAAACTGGAAGAGGAGAGATTTAGATTAGATATTACATTAAAATTCTTCTTTGTGAGGGTGGTGAGGTGCTGGCACAGGTTGCCCAAAGAAGCTGTGGTTGCCCGGTCCCTGGCAGTGTTCAAGGCCAGGTTGGACAGGGCTTGAAGAAACCTGGTCGAATGGAAGGTGTCCCTGCCCATGGCAGGGGGTTGGAACTGGATGAGCTTTAAGGTCCCTTCAACCCAAACCAGACTGGGTTTTTATGATTCATGTATCTGTATACCTGTCCACCAAAACTTGCTTTAGTAACTCAGGGTGGTGAGAAGCACTGATTTATTCTATCCATCATGTTGATGGCTATTTCTCTCTCACAGGATCACCCTGATTGGGTATGTCTATGAGAAATGGGAACATATCCTGGATTTCACAGACCTTTATCCAGGACTCCAGCACAGAGACTGGCTCAAGCCAGAAGGGTCAGCTAAGCCGGGTTCATTTCCACCTTGCTAACAGCAATGGATCCTTATAAATGACACTCCCTCATTACTCATTTTCTCATTGCCCATGTATCTCCCTCACTGAAACCTAACACAAACCAAATATTTAATCCTGGAACCAGGATATTTATACTCATTTTCTTTTCTATCCTACCGACTTGTATGTACATGTAAAAGAACCTTTTACTTCGCATGCTTTGCAATTTGCAGCTAAGCTTGAACAGTTGGCAAACTCTCCCCGTTCCTACATTTCCTGACATATCAGGATTTTTCCATCCCCTGAAGACTTTTTGCTTATTCCTAAAAGCCTTCCTGAAGCAGTTACTTGTCCAAAGAAATACTGAGCCCTTCCTATATATTCTTACTAGGGCTATTGATTCTGTTTAGGCAGGAGATCCCAGGGTCTCCATCAGGCTCCAGACCCCCTCCAGATTTATACCCCATAGCTCCCTGCCCAGAGATTCCCCAAGACGCTGCATTTTCAAACATGAGAGCTGGATACTGTCCTGGTTACTGCAATGGCAGCAAGTCTCAGCCACCTCTAGGAAAGACTTGGCTACAGCACTTGTATGCCATTTTAAGCAATTTTCTCTACTGATAACCCACAGTTTTGTTACAAAGCCTGCCCATCAATCCCATGAACCAGAGCTACTCATCTTGTTTTGCTCATTCTTCCATCTATGTTCAGCTGAGTCAAAGCATTAGCCTCGGCTCTCTGTTACAAGCTCACTCACCAAAGCCAAACCAGCATCACCTATTACTGCTCATCTTTTTTTCCCCAAATCAAATAATGATGTAGCTGTCCTATCTATGACTGCCCAAGCACTTCTGATAAGCAGCAACTGTTCTGCAGGTATATCTGGTTATTTAAAGTGTCTTGTAACAATAAACGCAACCGGAAATTGTATCTTTTTGAGATGAAAAACCTTCCTCATAGGCAAATTTAACCCATGGAACCGTAGCAAGTTTCTAGCGCTATCCTAATAGAACTTCATAGATTAAAACCTAGCTTGGATTAATTTGAGGTTAGCTGAAACCTAAAGCATTGCACCTAGCTTTTCCTGTTTCCTTGCTGAAAGAGAAACTTTTCTTCACCATGAGAAACCAAAACCTGCTAGGCTATTTCAGATTTCATTATATCCCACTGAGTATAAAACTTCCATTCTCTCCTCTAATTCTGACAACAGCACTACCTAAGCTGTGAGTGTTCAAGTGGCTTCAAATAAAGACTTAAGACTGAGGAGGGCAGAAGAGATTCAACATGTTTTAAAGCCAATCATTTCTCCAGTATATTATCACATGAGCATTAAAAAAACCCCAACACCATCAAAAGAACAGATGAGGCAGCACTTAGCTGAAGATTATTACTCTGAGACTCAGGTCAAATTTGCATCTCACTTCCACCAAGTCTTTTTTTTTTCCCCTGTTCTCTACTTGCATCCTTGCCAATGAAGTGCAAAAGGTTAAAATTTACAGTAATTTTTATTACACCAGCTTTTAAATAATTACAGATGTAGTCAGAAGCTTTGTACTTGTGCTTATTGTCCAGCCTAAGACACAGATGCAACGATGTCCCAGCACAACCACAAAACACCCATATTTCAAGTGGGTTTCATGGGCTGTCACTCAGCTTCTTTTTTTCTTTTCCCAGTTTTGCAATGAAAGTAGTTGAAATAACCACAGACAAAGCAGGACAGCGCTGAGCTGCCTGCCCCAAGAGACCCAACCGGGTACTTACGTTTTACCCTCACCCTCCCCCAAAATGATTAAAAAAAGAAATAATAAAGTAAAAAATAAACCTAATCTGGCAAGTTTCCTGTTACCAGAAAAGCAACATCTAGCCCTGCTGTGCTGCTGCTCCCCCACACACTCCCTGATATTAACGAGGTATACAAAGAAGTCCTACCCAGCAGGATGAGGCTATGGCTTCAAAAAAAAATCCAATGATTTAAATGTAATTTTAGATCTGCGAGCACTGCCAAGCACCACTTTATTTGTCAACAAAACGTTTTGATTATTTGGCAGAACAAAGCAAGCTCCCTCCCTGCTTTCTCCACAGACATATTTGGCACCGGTTAATTTGTATGTCTTTAGACATATGTCAAGTCTGAAGCTGTTTCAGGCTTTAACCCCGCAGAACTTCTCTCTTTTAAGTACTTGTTTTTCTTAAAGCAGTAACAGCAGCAAGTTAAAGCCAAGGACGGATTCGATCCTGCAACGAAACAGTTAAAAATCAGACTCTGCTGATGTGGGCTTCTCTGATCCATTCCATTTCTCGAAAGCTGAGCTAAGAGCTGAGCACCAAGAATCAACTGTAACATGATCCAAGAGTTTATGGAAAAAATAACTGCACATACCAAGCATGCACATTTAATAAGATTTTGTTGCCGTTAAAATATTCGAGAAACACGATTTTTTAGGATCTGCTTCTCCCCCCGAATGATTTTTTTCGGTGTTTCTCCTCCCCCCTCTCCTAAACACACACCTCCTTTCCAAAAAAACAAACCCTTAAAAGAAGAGGGAAGAAAAAAAAAGCAGTCCTACTGCAGGGAAGAGAGGCTTGAAAAACAACTTTGATTGGCACTTGGCCTGACCCACGGAGGAAGAAAAACAGTTTTTGGACAAAGAGCGCAAATATTTGAGCTCACTGACTTACAGGCTTTTCTTAGCACTTGCAAGAACCAACCTGGAGCTGAATGTATGGGGAAGAGATTGAATTAAAGCAAACCCCCGGACGGCAGCGCGTTCATCCCGGGCGCTCGGGCTGGCTCGGCGCGTTTGCACAGCTCAGCAATTTTAATTCATTTGCGCTGGACAAACAAAAAGCACCTCAGCCACTGCGCCCCGTTAAGCAGATGTCGGGAGGAGGTGGTAAAGGGATTACCCTTCTCCTGAAGCATCCAGGGTTCAGCAAAGGAGCGGCTGGACACTGCAGGGATAGGGGTTAGCGGGTTGGGGGGCGTAGGGGCTTTTGGGGGCTTTTCCTGTGTCTTCAAAGCTCTGATTTTTTATGTCTTTAAAGCCTTCCCCCCCCAGCCCCCCCCAAAGACCGGAGGGAGATTGCAGTGGTGACTGCTGCCGGTGAAATACGTGGATAAACTTTCCAAGAGCGGCTGGGCCACAACTCAACCCCCCCATGCCATGGGGGAGGCC